>APFE030242973.1:27246-87206 GCA_000404065.3 Pinus taeda
CTTTCATGGCTTGCTCCCACTTCTTCCTGGTTTCTACCTACACTGCTTCTTCATAACATTCTGGTTCACTAGAATCAGTCAACAATACATAATATAATGAAGGAGACTATCGTTCAGGGGGTCTACTTATCCTGGTAGATATTCTAACACCACTTTCAAGTGTTTGAAGTACTTTTTGCTGTTGTGGTTGTTGTTCTAGTTGTTGATTACTATGATTTTTAGGCACCATCACTTTTCCTATGATATCGTCAAGCACTGTGTATTCTCTATTTTCTTTTTCCTGTTTCTTTTCCTATAGTTGATCCTTATACAAAACTTTTTCATTGAATATAACATCTCTACTCCTAATGATTTTGTGTTTTTCATTATCATAAAAGTGATAACCAAAATCATTAACACCATATCCAATAAAGGAACATTTCTTTGATTTTACCTCAAGCTTTGTTCTATTTTCTTTATTAATGTGGACAAAGTATTCACAACCAAAAGTCTTTAAAAAGGAGTAGTTTACCTTTTTACCTTTCCATGCCTCCTCTGGAATACCACCATCCAAGGAACTTGAAGGCCCTTTGTTTATTAGATAAACAGTAGTATCTAAAACATCTGCCCAAAATTGTAAAGGCAATCGTGCATGCAATCTCATGCACTTTGCATTCTCCATGATTGTCCTATTCATCCTTTTTGACACACCATTTTCTTGTGGTGTTCCTAGAACTGTCTTCTCTCTATGAATTCTATTCTCTGAAGAGTACCTATCAAACTCTTTGTTGCAATATTCACCTCCATAGTCTGATCTGAGAACCTTTTTCCTATCTCATTTTCAACCAAAGCTTTCCATTTCTTGAAAGTATAAAAAACATTAGATTTATTTCTAATACAATAAATCCAGGTTTTTCTGGTCGCATCATCAATAAAAGTAACATAATAATGAGAGACACCAAGAGATGATACCCGAGCAGGTCCCCATACATCTGTATGCACAAGCTCTAATTTTTCGCTCTTCTTTTTTTTCCCAACTCCAAAGAATCTGACTCTCTTCTATTTTCCATAAACACAATTCTCACAGAATTTTAAATCAACATGCTTCAAACCTGGCAACAAATTTCTTGAGTGAAGAATCTGCATCCCCTTCTCACTCATGTGCCTGAGCCTATGATGCAACAATGTCGTATCTTCTGCTATATAGGTTAAAGCATTAACAAAATTATAAATACCATTGCATATATACATTGTACCAACCTTTCCTCCTTTCACTATTACCAAGGAACCTTTAGTGACCTTCCAAGTTTTATCTATGAAAGTAGTCACGCAACCTTCACCTCCCAACTGCCCTATTTAAATCAGATCTTTCTTCAGATATGGAACATGCCTTACCTCCTTCAATAGCCATTTATTTTCATTTCGCTGTTTTGTGAAAACTATACCCATTCTAGCGATTTTACAGGGTTTATCATCACCGAATTGAACATGTCTAAAATCTCCTTGAACATAATCAGTAAAATGTTTCCTATCAGGTCTGGCATGGAATGAGGCCCTTGAATCTGCCACCTAGGCATCAATAATATTTTCTAATGAAAGAATCAAAGCATCTTGCAACACATCACCTATTACATTCACTTCATGATTAGTTTCTTGCTTTGCGTCTCCTTCTTTTCCCTTCCGAGACTTGCAGTCTTTCCTCAAGTGTCCTTTCTTCCCACATTTCCAGCACACTATCCCTGATTTGGACTTCGATCTGCATTTTATTGACTTACTTTGATATCTAGGGCTCTTTCCCCTTTCCATTTTTCTTCCCCTAGTCTATACATTCAAAGCATTACCTAATGTCTCACCGGAGCTTTTCCTTCACATTTCCTCACTAAGGATTGCACCAACAATATCATCGAACTTTAAAGTACTATATCCAGAGACAAAGTTACTAATGGCCATAACTAAACCATTCCAACTTTCTAGTAATGAGCATAGAAATAACAGAGCCCTAACTTCATCATCAAAATTTACCCCTACAGAACTCAATTGACTTATAATTGTATTAAAATCAATTTAATGGTCTACAAAAGATCCACCTTTTGACATCATCATATTAAATAAACACTTCATAATAAATACCTTATTTGAGGCCGAGGTTTTTTCATATAGTTTGCCAAATTTGGACATTAAAACCTTTGTTTTCGTTTCCTTTGAAATATGAAATGCTATTGACACCACTAGGCACAACCGTATTGTTCCAAGTGACTTTTTGTCGAGAATATTCCATTCTGTTTCTATCATATTCGTTGACTTCTTTGCATTCCCACTCAATGGTAGGTATAGATCACTTTGATACAGATAATCTTCCATCTACATCTTCCATAGCTGGTAGTTTTGGCCGTTGAATTTTTCGACCCTAAACCTACCATCTTCCGCCATTGCTCCCACTCGAACTAGGAACCCTTCTCTCCTGCGATTTTATCAGCCAAATAGACCTTCGGCTCCGATACCAGTTGTTAGAAAATTATATATTACAGAGCAATGGAACACATAAAATATTGCAGAAATATAAACACATAAAACACATAAAATAAGAGAGACACAGATATACGTGGTTCACCCAGTTTGGGCTATGTCGAAGAGAAACAGCCAGTCCTTCTTTTTATATTATCTAGCAAACTAAAGAGATACAACCTATAGTAGATCCACTGTAACTCCCTCTTCACTCTCAATCTCCTCTCTCTTCCTCACTCAGAATACAGATCTACACAGACACAATACAATTCCCTCATATATAGTGAGGGGTTGCCTTCTAGGGAAAAAAAATCTAAATTAAACATAACTTCTACCGTCAGATCTCTGCCTAATGAATGGCCAATATTAACTACAAAATTACAACATTTTACAAGGAAATTTTACATCTATTCTTAGCTTTGGGGATTTTTCCCCCGATCCCCTCGCTAGGGGGGGGGCTCCCAAAAGGTTGCAGCTGCCCCCCCTTGGACCCCTCCTGCAATGAATATTTTATAGGTGGTGTTGCTGCTCCATTTCGAACTAAGGTCCAATGCAGTGATACCTTTGAATACAAAAGATAATCAGGCTCCACACCCAACATATACACCTCAATAAAATGGAGTTGTAGAAAGACTGAACAAGACATTAATGGAAAGGGCAAGAAGCATGCTCAATGGTGTCGAGTTATGACAAGAATTCTAGGCAGAGGCGGTGGATATTGCATGTTACCTGGACAACAGATCACCTTCATCAGTGTTGGAGGATAAGACTCTACAAGAGGTATGGACTGGTAAGAAACCCTCTCTTTCACATCTGAGGGTATTTTTATGTGATGCATATGTACATGTTCCAAAGGAGAAACGATCCAAGTTGGATAGTAAATCTGAAAAGTGCATATTTATTAGGTATAAGGATTGTTTAAAGGGTTATAAGCTTTGGAACCCAGTAACAAGAAAGGTTGTGTATAGCTGAGATGTGGTGTTTAGAGAGGTAAAATATGTTATTAAACATGAAATCGAACCAAAGGAACCTGAGAAGATAGAGCTTAAGCTAAAGGAGGAACAATCAGACTCTATAATAGAGGAGGAATTAGAAGATGAAGAGCCACAAACTCCGGGTGTGAGAAGTTCAGTTCAAGAAAGAAGGCACCTAGAAAGGTATATTCCATCTGCTTTCTATTCAAATTTTTCTTTATCTATTACTGATGATGATCCCAGAACTGTGAAGGAAGCAGTAGATTTAGAGGATGGCAAACTTTGGAAAGAGGCCATGGTTGATGAAATGACATCTTTGCATAAAAATGAGGCTTGGGATCTGGTGGAGTTGCTCATTGGAAGGAAACCCATTAGCAACAAATGGGTGTTCAAGAAGAAGACAAATGCAAAAGGAAAAGTGGAGAAATACAAAGCTTGGTTGGTGGCCAAAGGTTATTCCCAGATGTCGAGAATTGATTTTGGTGATATTTTTTTCTCCCTTTGCCAAAGTAACTCCTATTAGATTAATTTTATTTATTTCTATTGTTTTTTATTATGATGTAGAATAGATGGATGTGAAGACAATATTTCTTCACCAGGATCTAGAAGAGGTGATCTACATGAAGCAACCTGAAGGCTTTGTGGTGAAGGATAAGAAAGAACTAGTATGCAAGTTAAAGAAGTCTTTGTATGGGTTAAAACAGTCACCAAGGATGTGGTATCAGAAATTTGATACATTTATACAGGGACTTGGCTTCATTAGAAGCAAAGCATATCACTGTGTGTATTTTAAATTAATTGGTGACCATGTTATTTATTTGGTCTTTTATGTGGATGATATGTTGTTGGTTGGAAATGACAAAGAAATTATCCAGGATTTGAAGACCCAAATGTCTTCCAAATTCGACATGAAAGATATTGGTGTTGCAAACTATATTTTTGGCATGGAAATTATAAGAGATCAGGCAAAGAGGAAGCTCTGGTTAAACTAGAGTAAGTATGTTGAGACAATACTGTAGAGGTTTAATATACATGATAGTAAACTAGTGAAGGTTCCTATTCTTGTAGGTGTGAGGTTATATCTTGAATAGTGTCCCAAGACACAAGACGAGGAAGATGACATGTCTCTTGTTCCATATGCAAGTGATTCGGTAGCCAGATGTATGCAATGGTCTGTACTAGACTAGACATTGCACATGCAGTGGTAGTATTGAGCAAGTTTATATCAAAACCAGGGAAGGAGCACTGGACAGTAGTGAAGCGGGTTTTCAGGTATTTGCGTGGCACTAGTGATTATGGTTTGTGCTACCAAGGAATACCAATAATGGATAGAATGTTAGATATTCATGGCTTTGTTGATGTAGACTGGGATGGAGATCAAAATCAGAGAAGATCTACAAGTGGGTATGTGTTTAACCTATTTGGAGGTGTAGTCAGTTGGATGAGTAAGAAACAATCTGTAGTGGCACTATCAACTATAGAGGCAAAATACATGGCAGCCACTCATGCAAGCAAGGAAGCATTTTGGTTGCAAAGATTACATCCAAGTATGGGATTAGTACAGGGAGCTATAAGGATATACTGTGACAGCCAAAGGGTAATTTTCTTAGCAAGGAACCCCACATATGATTCAAAGACAAAGCACATTGATGTTAAATATCACTTTGTGAGGGATATGATAGAACACAAAAAGGTGTTGCTGGTAAAGGTGGACATTTTGAAGAAAACTGTAGATGCAATGAAAAATCTATGAGCTATGAGAAGTTCTCTTGGTGTAGAGAGACAATGGGCATTTCAGGGCTGAAAAAAATGACTAAGCTCTCCTTTGGCCCCTTGTGTAAAGAAAACAACAAGTGGGAGAATGTTGCTTTGTGTTATATTCATTCCACGACTAGCCCACATAGTTAACTGGGGGGTTAAAGGGGGGGCAAAACCTCCCCCTTCATTGCACCGATTGTGTAGCGGGGGGGTCACAAGGGGTTTGAGGGGTACCCTAACCCCACTTTATTGGGTCCAGGATAGTGCCCTGGAAAATTTTGGTTTTGGACCCTATGTTAGGTTGGGCGGACCCACCTATGGTTTTGTGCATGATTTTTGCACATGTTTTTTCGGACGCGATGGTTTTTTGTCCATGGTTTTGGACGCAATGGTTTTCAGTCCATGGTATTGGATACTTCGACATGTATAAATATGTAATGTAACATTGAAAGGAACATAATGAAAAATCAAGCTGGTAGTCTCGGTTTTGGGATCCAAGGGAAAATCTTTATGTATATGTATTTTATGTGTTACGCTCTTACATTGTTTATTTTGTGTTTTAGAATTCATATGCAGGAAATTTCATGATGGGGTTAAAACCTACATTCCCTTGTTGGCCAAAATACTGATTCCTAGCTCCTATCCCACTAACCGTAGGGTTTGTCCAACTCCGAAAGGGGTTACTACCTTGACTTGTAAAAGGAAAATTCATAGACCCTACTGTCAGATTGGAATGTGGTATATGACCACTTCCAAATGGGAAACCCTAAAAAGAAGTCAATCCACTCATCGTGGATGTAGAGGTGCTTGATGGTATATTCAAAGGAATAGAAGGAATTCCTTGAGAGGGAATTCCAAAACGAAAAAATCCAAAACGGGATGCATTAGGTTGAGAACTTCCACTCGTCGATGGAATGGAAGTAGACCGAAATATAGATGTGCTAGGAGTGTTAGAAGGGATGGAAATATTTCCTCCCCCTTGCATAGATATGGGGGTCTGCATGCTCGCAACACATGTCATGGATGCCATGCTTCCAGTAGTGGTCATCGAAGGGATAGATGTGTGTGGACCTGTGCTCAAAGGCCTGTGAGTTGGAGTTCCAACGTATAACAATACGTCTAGATGATTAGGAGGGAGAGGAGAATTTGGAGCTGCAACCAACTCTAAAAGCTATTCTACTTCAATACTATCTTTCAACTGGAAGAGTACTCGAGAAAGAACTGGTGTGTTCCTCTATAACTCTATGCTAGGACCAAGTCTATCTTGTGAACTAATGCCCCCAAGCGGAGATCAATCTCCAATGTGCCTGCTACCACTGGTTGAAAACCACTAGTAGAATCACTCCTACACCTTCTGGGAGAAGGATCTGGACTTGTAGTTGAAAGCCCACAAAGTCTCTGAGACCATTGAGATGGTTGGTCAACCACTTTGAATTATTATAAAATCTACTTAAAGACTCAAGAAAATTAAAAGCTAGGCCAACTAGGAGCATAAAACACTCACTAAAATGTCCCTAAAGATATCAGCAACCAAGAAACTTCCAAGTATTTCTGCTCTTGGTGATTATGATTAGACACCAAAATATAAGAAAGTTAATAATAAGGGCCTTCCAAAAATAGTTTGGGGTAATTATGCGCCAAGACTACTAGTGAAGGTATCAGAGGTAGTTACACTGATCTCCAGACAACAACCTTTGCCGGTGCAAGCCCCAAGCTTCGCAAGGGTGCCCTCTAAAAGTATTGTTGAACATGATGCAATGTCAACCTTAGGTGCCATGAGATTCCCCTGTGCAGCCACTTATGTGGAATCCTAGGATAGGAAACTAAAGACACCAACTCGTATCAGAAGCTAGGTGGAACAGTCGTGAGGTAGGATCCAACAAGTAAGAGAGGGTGTATCTCTCATCCTTATCTTCACAAATCATCATGCTTAACTCCCAGTCACGGAGCTTTCCCAGTCTCCCTAACATTATTGGATTTCTCTCTTTAATCAGACTTCTATGTTTTACAATTTAAAGCGGCCTTGGAGAGTTTACTCTCCTCTCGCCTAATCCAAGTCCCTAAATAAACCTAAACTTGTTGGTGTATTTTGATGACAATACAAAAAGTTCTAGTTTATTTTACTAAGCACTTTATTTTAAATGGTTGTTCTTTTAAGTCAAAGGGATAAATGGAAATGAAACCAATGGTGTTTGTATGATGCAAAATAAATTAATGAGAAACTAACTTATATGAATGCAATCACTTGTTATTCAATGAAAATAAATTTCTACTTGGGTTCTACGAAACTTCTATAAAGAAAAAAAAAATTATTTTCTTCTCTTAAAGCACACTTCACACTCACAAATCCTAAAAAGACTATTGATGCTTTAATAATGCAAAACTACCCTAATGCAAGGTGTACATGAAAATGCAAGATCCTAGATTACTCTAAAAATAAATGAAAGCAATTGTTTATAACTTTAATAAGCCAACTTAAATGTTTGAAAAGAATAAAAATTTTGAATGCAAAATCTTATCCAAACAAGAAGGACTAATCCAAAAAGATTACAATTCACTTTCAAAAAATCAAAAGAAACCAAAATCAAACTTGGAAAAAAGAAGACAAAACAATGTTTTTTAAGAACTTTTCTTTTTCAAGAAGCAATGAAAACAACCTTTCGAAATCACTCAAAATTCCACCAAAGACTCAAAGACCAAAAGAAGAGCACAAGGAAACTTTTCAAGTCACTAATTCAATAACGAATGAAAACTTGAACAAAAAAAGTTTCAACATGCACTAAATGACCCAAACAACAGCAAAGAGCTTTGAGAAATTGACCAAGAAGTCAAGAAAGAAACCCTTTCAAATTTGTCTAAAGAAACTTTCAAAAATCAAGAAAAGGTGTAAGGCCGCAAAATGATGGAAAGCAAAGCAAGTAAACCAATAATCAAGCTTGACACTAAAATTGAAAACAATTTTTTGTTCTAGAGGACCAGAATAATCAAGAACTTCTATAAGAAGTCTTGTGTGTCAAAACACAAATCAAAAAACTCACTCAAAAGAAAACCTAGGACAAAACTTTTCAAAGTGGAAAAGAATTCGAAATAGTAAGCTCACTAGATAACAAAATTCTAGAGATAGAAATTGACCACTCAGAGAACAAATAGACCAAGAAACAAATCTTTTTGGGCAGAAATATTTGAAAAAGCATGCAAAAAAGGGTATATGCGAGTGTGTTTAAGCACATAGGCATGTACACGCACTTCTGGTAAAGGAAACTCATGTATAAATGGGTTAACTTCAAAAAAACAAGAATGTGTACACTACTATAAATAGACAAAAGTGTGTATACTGAGTTTTGCAAGAAAAATAAAAAACAAAGCCTGATAAAAAAGATCAGACATAAGGTCTGAGTTCCTACTAGACCAAACAATACCGTCATAGCAAGCAAACCAAGAATTGAGCCCTGACTGACACTAAACAACCCAAACTAGGAAGAACAAGATTGTTATCCCTAGTGGAGTCGCCAATTCTATTACGGGAATAAGTACCCGAGGGATTTAGGATGGAACCCCAACAAAGCAAGAGAAAACTATAGTGAGAAACACTCATACAACTCACACAACATGCTTATATAAACAAACTATGCGATAGCAACCATACTCAGATGTCCTTCGTTTGCATAGTTCCAATAGGATTCAAACCCTCTGCAACTCCTGATGGTCTTCGAATCTGCAAAATTAACCAATTTTCACATACATAGCAGCATATAGATAAATAATTTTAACAAAACTAACTTTATATCATATAAGCAAATGATTATTTATACATCAAAATCATTCATACATGAATTAAAATAGTATCTAATGCATAAACAAAGTTAATCTCAGGAACAAGACATCATTTCTATTTATTGTAGAAAGCTATAACTAACACGGAGAGAATGCACCTGAGTCTTCTTCTTCCAGCTCGAAGAAGAACCGTCCTCCAGATCTGTCAAGTCCCAGTCTTCAACGGCCTCCTTCCATAACCAATACCACGATATCTCAAGCAAGTGCGAGAATATCAACACTCAAGGAAACAAGGGTTTCCTGAAACTTGGGGAAGTGCTTGAAGCACAGGGATACTTCAGAATCAGTCAGGGATAATCTCAGTATAATAAGTATATCTCTTCTCCTCCTTAAGGCCTTCCCATAGAAGTCTATTTATAATTCTCCCAATTAGTTTTTTAGTTAGGAAATAGTTGAGCCAAGGGAAATAGGAGGTAAAAAAAAGGTAAAACCCTTGAACTCTACCCATAATTAAGGAAATTTATTTTTTTTAAGTGTTTTAACACATATACCCGGTTTGGGTATGGACTAACCTACATGTACACACTTTTATCTTAGGGAAAAGTAGCATATAGGGAATAAAACACTATTTTTAAAATATTTGGACCAAGTCTGGAAGGAGGGGTTGCCCTAGGCCATAAACCAAGAATTACAAATACCAAGGGTGGTAAATGGAGCTATAACACTTATTTTGGAAATGTAATGTTGGTTGTAAAAGATCTACCCATGGTCCGTGGACCATGGGATTGTATAAAAAGAGCTAAGCTCTAACTAGTTAATGACCATGGGATTGTATAAAAAGAGCTAAGCTCTAACTAGTTAATAACATAACACGATGAAGAGAGTCATAGCTTTAGGGTAAGAAGACTAAGTCTTGGGTTGTAGCATGGGTAGAGGCTCTGCAGCTAAGTGCACAGAGGCCTAGGGTAGAAGTCCACGGCTGAGTGTCCAGGGCAAGTCAAGTCTGTAATCGTCTAGAATTATCAATAAAGAGAAGTTATTCTACAAATTTTGTGTATTTTTTCAGTTAATGGGTTTGAATATCTTATATATGAATTTCCCTTATCATGCTTATATGGTGTGCAAATGACTGTAGTTACATTGAATAATAGAATGAAATCACAAATATCTTCTTATGTGGTGATAACATGAAGTATTTGACAATATAAGCAAATCATTTAAGATAATAGAGGAATCTACATTGCATGCTGTTATAGCCACATGAAAGTATGTAAGCCACAAGTTAAAATTACGTGAAGTTTGATCGTGTACTCTCACGAAGGTATTGAAAGCCGGAACAAAGGGTTTGTCTTACAAGCCCTAGAGTGAGATCACCTGCGTGAAGGTAGGGATAGAAGAGATAAAATGACATCACAACCATCTCAAGGGTGAAAAAACTTGGTTCCAGCATCCCTCCATACTACTTTGGGTGAGACTTTGGTTTACACTCCACCGACTGATGCAGAAAGGGCCAGTAGTGTAGTTATTTGTTTGGCTAATTAACATTGAACTTGAGTCAGGCCTTCTCAAGCCCACACCAAGGGGCCAACCTCCCAACATTATCACAATTTTTCCTACCTACAGCTCCAACAGTCATCTAACAGTTCCCTTTAAGAATTGCGTAGCTTTTGCTACCAAGCTCCAACAACTAACCATGAGTTCCCCCCAGGAATTGTGCAGTTTTTTCTCCCAAGATCCCAACAATTGACTACCAATTCCCCTCAAGAATTCCATAGTTTTTTCTACCAGTGACTAAGCAATTGACTGCTAGTTCCCCTCAAGAATTGCACAACTTTTTCTACCAAGCTCCCACTGTGTACTCATTCTAGAAATTTCGTAGAGTTTTCCTACTCAACCTTTCCACAACTCAAACTTTTCCTCTAAAAAATCGAGCAATTTATTCCTCCAACTAAGCCATACCCTGTGTACAACCACTGTTGATTCGGATTGCCCATCTTCATCACCTAGTGATGCCTACGTAGTTTTCATCAGCAATGCCTAGAGCCTCCATCCCACCTCACAACCTTGTCACCTCTCCCGATCACCTACATCCAAAATGATCATGCATCGGGGTAGACTAGGAGGTTTATGGATTTGATGTCATCTTATCATGAGTGAATGCAAACATAGGTACACACACAAACATGGCACGATGATGGATGGGATGAACAAAGGGAGCACACTCAGAAGGACAGGTTCACCAACTGACGAATAGAAGATGCATGCAAAGAGATGTGCTTTTGAATGGGTGATCATGCAAATATATGTCCACGGATGAGCAGATGAGAGAACATGCAATATGTGTTCACAAATGGATGGAAGGGAAAACATGCACCTTTCCCAAACGGAGGAACCTGTCAAGCTTACCAACATAAAAGAAAGGAGAAATGTGTGAATGCAACATCAAATGAACCAATGACCATCAAAGCCTTCGTGCACTTTTGCATGCATAAGTGAAGATGTGACACAACATGAGGACATCCATCACCTAGTAGCACAACAACTCAACATGCACACCAGTAGTAGCATGAATGTACCTGTCGTGTCATGTCGAGTCATGTCATGAGTCATGTCATCCACATCTCTATTGTGGGCCATACTATCAATTAATGTAATGTAACATCGAAGTCCAAGGGACCCACTTGTTGTATGAAGAGTTATGTAAAGTCAAAAAGTCATGGAAGTCAAGTAGTCATGTGGGTAGTCGAACAACCACAAGGGTCAGTTTCACCCTTCACTATAAATACCCCCTCATTTGTACATGCAAAGGAATTTTTCACCTCCGATCCTCCCACATAGCCTTGAGAATCTGTAATATTTTCTTTGAGGAGTAAGTAGTGGATCCAATGCCCCACACGAAGTGTTAGTGATGTATGGTGTAACGATGTGTCTTGGAAATTTCACTTAATTCAGAAGCTTGCTCATAAAACATAACATTTTCACACATGTATTATAACTGTTGTAAGGCTAATCTTTAACACTTGTAACGCATGTTGCTTTAACTTGTGTTTAACACTTGAACTAATTCACTTGTTGTAATACATCTATGTTAATGAAAATGTGTTATATATGTGGTTAGGAATGTCTTTCCCATGTAGACTACTCTCCCGAACATCAAACAAACCTCTCACATAAAAATTTCTATAATAACCGTTGTACTCATGCAAACTAATTCGCTAAGTGTTATACATGTTATCTTCCCTTGTGTGTTTTTAATGTTGCATCCATGTGGATTGTTTCACCGAAAGCTATGCATGTCCTATTGTGTTGTGTGGTCCTAGCAGAGTTGGAACTACTCCCAACTGAATTGGGACTCACTCCCACTATTTTGGAGAATTTGGTATCTACGAATAAATACTAATTCCCTAGATAAGTAGCTATATCTAGAACAACAGTTTAAAGTGTTTTAGTCTTTTCCTATAATAAATAGATAAGATGAGAGGATGAGAAGACCTACTTGTAGTTCTGCTTTCCTCTCATCTCCTTTATATCGATCCCGTCACTCCTTCCCACACTTAATACACTTGAGAAGTACCTGTAAACACAACAGAAAACAAAGAATTGATCAAGGCAGGTGATCTATTAAATATAAGTGAAAGGAATCAGATACAATTCACACATATATGCATTATAAAATATTACGAACATATGGGAGAAAGGTTCAAACACTTTATTGAATATAAGAAGGAATTACAAACATTGGTGTCTGATTCAAAGACATTCCTCCAGCTTGGATCCCATCCACATCACATCAAAAGCATGACAAACTTGTAGAATTACAATACTTGCTTCAAAGCCAAATCTCATAGAAACATTATCTCCATACCATTCAACATAATCCAGCTCTTCATCACTTAGATGAGTGGTCAATTTATAGGAAGATGAAGGAGGTCTTATCATAAATGGTGGAATTGAATGGCCTTCCATACTTATAATTATTTCCATGGAGGAAGGTATGAGAGGATAGGATGCATGTTAACTCATTCCTCATCCATTTTTGAGCTCATAGGAGTTTATAAGTGAGGGAGCCTTTTAAATGACTCCAAAAGATAATAATATTCCCCAAACCCTATGTGAATTTCGCTCAACCTCACCTAGTGGAGGTGAAAGGAAGCCTAAGTGCTTTGCAGAGAACACTAGCATGGACTTAACTACTCTACAGCATACCCTTACAAGGGCTTACCTCTGCTGGTCCCTCTAAAGGTTGTTTCTAGATGTCTTCAAGTCATGAAACTGTCTGGGAAGGAGGAATTCAAATGGGTGACTTATTTAGGGCATGTAGCAACTCAAATTAGGGTTTGATGAGCCCTAAAACACTAATCTGAATGATGGGATTGATGTGCCCAAATGGATCTGTAACAGCTGCCCCCTAAAACATGAAGTTGTAAAAATGCCAATGTCAAATGAAATGCTTTACGATGTGATGAGGAGGTATCGAAGTGAAAGGTGACATGCATCAATTACAATACATATATCATGATATTTGATTTTACATGAATTGCTGAGGGAAGGCATTCCCATGCTCAACTTATAAACTTTCATTACATGTACATAAATAGTCGCCTATAGATATAGACCCATGATTGGAATGACCATCAATGTAAAGCCATTGTACATATGATTTAGTACTCCTGAAATCGCAGCCCAAATGGATGAAACTAGATATGGGGTCTTCTATCTCATTCAATCATTCACTAAAGTACAAGTCTAACCATATGAATATGTGATCTGAAGTTGAACATGGGAAGACACCATCTAATTACCAACCAATAATGTAAGTTGTTAACAGATGCGAGAGAAATCACCGATAATGATAATGATCCTCAAGGTACTATAGTACATTCTGCATGGTGTGAATGGATGATTTGATGTCCAACATCATACAAAGTCTTTCAGTCGAAGGCCATTGATGTCAACCTATCACCGGAAGCGAGAAACCTGCCATTGATGCATGCAAGCCTCAAGGTACTTGAAGGGTGTTTCTAAGTCAACTTCTTGGATAATGTGCTGATGTTGACAGGAAGAGACTCATCATAGGAGGGCCTTGAGGTATCCCACATCAATGAAACGAAATGGGTGTAGTGATTTTAGAGATGGAATTTGGCTAACAACACAAGGTTTAGGAATGGCGGTCATGAAAATGAAGGTTTATGGTATTGCAAAGGATGAATTTTGACTGAATGACTTCTCATGAATGTGTTGGCGACACTGAAATGAATTGTTAGCATTGACCCAAAACAAAATGATGGATGGTATGATAACCATCAAGCTAATAAGCCAACCCATATAGTCACATGATGGAGTGAAAGTGTCATGTTCAAGAGTGACCTGCTACCATAAATTAGTTTTCCCCTTTTTCCCATTTCCCTAGTCATTACTAACCAGTACCTCTTTATTTTTATCAAGCTTGAGGAGGATAACACATTCTTGTTGTATAATTCAACCCTTCGGGTGAATCCATTGCTATTTGATGTTTTAACGAGTCTAGCGAAGTTGAAACTCGGTCTTGTCTAGATGGACAAGTTTGTCAATATTTGATGTTTTAACGAGTTTAACGAATAGGATAATTCAGTCCTTTTCATTTTTAGAGAGTTTGAAAAGGGACAAAAAGAAAACACCACAAGTTCTTCTTCATAAATTAATCTCTCAAGTATGAAAAAACATAAAATAATACAAGAGAGATGTCATTTCCAACTTGTTAACGAGCTGGAAAGGAAAAGTGCTCAGCAATCTTTTGATGTTTAGAGAGTCTAAAGAGAACTTAAAGAGGACTCCAAGGGGGTTCCTTTTTTGTTTTTAACAAAGCTCGAAAAAGAGATAAAAAGTGTGCTCTATGGTCAAAGGTACAATTTACAATCAAGCATGTTGAATTCTGTAAGTCAGTTACAAAACCTGCTCAAAACACCACCAAATGGATTAAAAATACTTGTTTCATAGGAAAAAATAGATAAATACTAATGTTTACTAGATTAATGAACATGAAATAAGCATAAAACAAGTTTTTACCATGATATTTTTACCATTTGGAACTTACCATTTAGTTTTGTGCTTTGAGGTAGTTTTTTACATTGGCCTTCACCAGCTAATTGCGAGAGATTCTGTGGACCATTTCCCGAGCCATCTGGACCAGGTAGGGGCTAAGCCTCTCTTCTTTATTTTTAGTTCATTATTTTGTCATTTCAAGCAAGTTTTAGGGATTTTTGGGGCCCCTGGGGTTTCATTTTTTGCTTTGGGATCAGCGCAAGCTTTCACATCGAAAACTACATTGAAGATCACTGAAATAGAAGGTTGCATGCTCTGCAGTGCACTTTCTTTGTGCTTGGGCTAGGTTGGGTGAGCTTCCCAAGTTTTATTTAGCTATTTGCTCCAAAATTTGTCCTGTTTTTTGCATGGAAAGGATCCTAACTAAGCTTATGATTGTGTTTCATGCTTTCATCAAATTAGAATGTTGATTACATGGCGAGAAAGAGAGCACAAAGAACAAGACATGGTTTCCCTAAACAATCCAGGTATAGTTGAGGCCCTTATAAACTATGGGTTACTCAAATACTTCAAGTTGTCGAGAATGAGGCAAAAAATAGAACTACTGTAGTTCCTTGTTCATGCATGGAATCTGGCAGATCAAACTTTTCACATTAGGGACAAGATGGTCCCAATTACCATTGATGATATTTACTTTCTTACCAGACTATTGAGGCGAGTTGCCCCCATCTCAATTTCTCGATTTTCCCATGGAGGTGAATTGGTGAGAGATTATATTAGACAATTTTATTGGCCAGGTACATAGCCTAGCAAGGACGGAAAAATAAACATCAGAGATGTAGGTGATTTGCCTTTGCGAATGATCCTCTTGACAATCAAAAAATTGGCTAGCAGTTCAACACTACATCTCGCGAACAAATCTTATATGCAGTATGTATTGGAGTGTCTAGAGCCAAGAGTTTTCAACTGGTGTGAGGTTGTGCTTTCTTCACTACTAGTGTGAGGTTGTGCTTTCTTCACTGAAATAACAACTGACCAAGGTAAAAATTCGTAAGACAAAGAATTTTTGCTACGATTCGATCTTAATCCTTTTACCTTAGACAAAATCCCATTTATGCAACCACAACATCTATCATTGGGTGTAGATGGTTCTATAGATCCACATATGCAGAGGTGGGTCCAATTGATGGTTTGACATGCGGGTTAGTCAACAATCATTTTTTTCCAATGCAATTTTAGTTGGTTCGACCAACAACACCTTGTCATCAAGGAGCATCCATACTTAGGAATGGATTTTCGTGGTGATCCAGATTTGATTCTACCCGTTCGAGCACAATGGGGTGTTATGGGTAAATTGTTTGACCAAAAGTGTTTTTAGATTTTTCAAGTTTCTACATGCTTTTTGTGTTTTTAATGTTTCTGAGACTAAACTAAAATCATTTTTATGCATGTATATGTGGTTATTGTTTGACCTGTGGGGTACCAATAGGTTGCAGGTGGGCCAACCCAAAGAAACATTGGGAGAGCAGTTCTCCAACACTTAGATTTGGCTGAGACCTTAGCAGAGTTGCAGGATCACATAAAGGGATTAACCCTTGGTATTTCAGATGTCTGAATCGAGGAGTTACCTAAAGCTGCAGCACCACACTATTGGTGTTCCTAGCCACTAGGTGAGGCTTTAGTGCATGATAGCACAATCCGTGACCTGTTACCATGAGCACCACTAGATCTACTTAGGATGTTTTGCAAGCATTTTGAGTTTTTTTGGTCAAATGACCAAACGTGTCTTGAACACAAATTTTTTAAAAACTTTTAAAAAACCTATCTATTATACTTTCAAATCTTTCTATGGTTATATCCAATCCTATTCAACTAATGATGTGAATTGAAAATATTACTTTTACATGTGTCACAAATGTCTATTTAACACATAATTCGCTAGAGAATCAGTTAATGTGTTAAGATTTCTAGAAATATGTTGATGTTGAATGTGATCAAAGTGTCTTTCCAAAATACGAACTCTAAGGAACATACGAAAAATTGTTGGATTTCAGACAGTATAAATGTTTGTTAGTTGTAGTACATTGAGTTGTGAGTCCAGCCTAATGATGATTTGGCTAATGCCAAGTAAAATGGCATTAGAGATTCATTCAAACAACACGTTATACTCAGCAATTTTTTTAATCGATCAACCGATACAAATCCCTCTAAAACTCACTAACTCACCACTTGGAGCAAAAATAGCCCATGCTACAAAAAATAAGTTATGTTTACTACAACTAGCACCATCAGCATAACCAACAAAAGGGTCCAAAGACTCTGCCATCTACAAACAATGCAAAGCGGATTACTAACCAGATAAAAAATCTAAAAGATACGCACACACATGTAATGAAAGCATATATACAATGAGTTTTACTACAATTATTAAAGCATAGTAACGTTTGAGGTACAGCCCGTTTCGGGGCTGCGAAAATGGAGTCCCATCATAATCTACTAACTCGTAGGCACCTTTTTCCAGAACATGCTTAACAATATAAGAACCCATCCACATTGGTTTGAATTTCCCTACTCCAAGTTTATTAGCTTTCAGATCGTAAAGCAAGACTAGGTCTCCTTCTACGAAAATACGAGTCTTGACATTTCTATCATATTGCGCCTTGATTCATTTCTTATGTGCTTCGTTAGCCAATGTGGCATTATGATAGGTTTCATCCAGATGGATTAATTCCAAGAAATGTGTTTATTCTTCAGAAGTGTCAGGTAACAGGTCAATCGTGAGTTTGAGCAATGAAATTTCGCATTGTATCTATAAGATTGCTTCCAAACCATACACCAACTGAAAGGGTGTGAATCCAATTGTATTTCCCACTGAGGTTTGATACGCCCACAATTTAGAGTACATGATTAAGTTCCAGTTTCACTTATGAACCCCTATCATTCTCTGTAACATCTGCTTTGAGGCTTTGTTGATGGCCTCAACTTGTCCATTCACTTGTGGGTAGTAAGGGGTAGAACTATCATGTGATAGTCCTAACTTAGTAGTCAACACAACCATCATGTGATTGCAAAAGTGCAACCCATGATCTGTAACTATGGCTTGTGGTACACCAAATCGGGCAACCACATGGTTAAAAAATATAAGAGAATTTGTTTCACCACTGTTGTTCAATGTTGGCATTTCCTTAGCCCATTTGGTAAAATAGTCAACGGTGACTATAATATACCCATGCCCCCCAGTCGAGGTAGGGTTACATGTCATAAAGTCAATGCCCCATTTGGTGAATGGTCCAATAACAATGACTGGATGCAATGGTGCAGGTGGTAACCTATTTTTTTGGTCATATATCTAATATGTGTGACAACTTTTGAAAACAATAATACAATCTTTGAATATAGTTGGCCAGAAGTAATCGGCATAGAGAATTATTTGTGTGGTTACATATCCAGATAAGTGTCCACCATAGGCACCTAAATGGAAATCATTCAATGCTTTCTCGGCTTCCTCACGCATGAGGCACATCCATAAAATTGTATCAATACCATAATGGTAAAGAGTGTTTCCAATTATCAGATAATCTTTGGCTTGGTATCGAATACATCGCTACTGTGAGTGAGAGGTATTAGGTCTGAAAGTTTGGGTCTAGAGATAGATCAACATATCTCCATACCATGCATCAGATGACGATATCAGAAATAGGGACTCATCCAAAATCAATGGTTCGGATGTTGAATCGATGGAGGCTGAGGGAAGGTCACAAAGTAACTCAACAAAAGCTAGAGATTTCTTTGATTTGGACTTGATGAATTTCAGATCAAACTCCTGCAAAATGACTATCCATTTCAAATATTTTCCCCCAGGAAATTGATATGACAAAATGTATGTCATAGGGTTGCAATCCGAAATGATAGGTGTTTTACATAGCAAGATGTAATGGCAAAATCTTTGAATAGCTTGCACAACTGCCAAAGCTAGTTTTTCGACATAAGAGTGCTTACTTTCTATATCGTTGAGATTATGGCTCACATAATAAATCGGATGTTCAATCCCATTTTCCTCTTGGAATAAAACCATACCAATGGTTGTATGTGTAGTGACGAGATATAGGTAATAGTCATTTTGATAATTTGGAGAATACATTAATGAGGCTCTGATCAAGGTATATTTAAGAGCATCAAAGGAAGCTTGCACAACTTGATCCCAATGGAAGGGTATCTCCTTTTTCAAATGATGTGTAAAACTTTTAGCCATCTCAGCGTAATTAGGAATGAACCTCCTCATAAGGTTTACCTTCCCTTAAAGTCTTTGTAACTGTAAAAGATTTGAAGGTGGAGGAAAATCAATAACTTCTTGAACATTTAATGGATTGAGTCAAATCCCCTCTCTAAAAACTACAAATCCAAGAAATCGACTAGAACCAACAGAAAACACATATTTTGTGGATTGAGTCATATCTTGTAGTGAAGGCACTGTAAAAATATTTCTATCAAATGTTGCGGGTGATCAGTCTACTTTCGTGAATGAGCAAGTAAATCGTCAAGGTAAGGTTGAAAAATGTGCTTGATGTCATGGAAGGCATAGTTCATTGCCCTCTGAAATGTGGCCCCTACATTCTTCAAGCTGAATGGGAGTTTCCTATATGCCAATGTGCCCCATGGACAAATAAAAGTTGTTTTAGATTGGTCCTATGGGCAGATATTGATTTGATTGTAGCTGGAAAACCCATCAATAAATGAGAATATTTTGCATCCGACACATTTGTTAATAATCTGATCGATAAAAGGAGTAGGATAATTGTCCTTTGGACATGGCTGATTTACATCCCTACAATTGAAACACACTCGAATTGTCCCTTGTTTCTTCATGACAGGAACAAGGTTGGAAACCCAGTCAGTAAGAAGTATAGGGTAAATGAAACCAGCCCACAAAATTTCTTCAAATTCTAATTTAATTGCAGTGGCTTTCTTTGGATGAATAGCTCGAAGCCACTGTCGAACTGGATTGACATCAGAGTACATTTTGATTTCATGTTCAACAATACTAGAGTCAATGCATGGCATCTCCCTGTAAGACCATGCAAATATATCTCTAAATTCACGAAAGAGAGTACAGTAACTATCGAGTTCTGAGGGAGAAAAATATTTTTCGACATAAATGTTCTCTACAACATTAGGCTGGGTCAAAATATTAATAGAAATAATTTCTTCAATATTTGACAGGTTTCGCTCAAATTCTACTGTGCCTATGAAAACTGAATTCAGAAGGAAATCAACAACTGAAGGGTGGTTTAGTTCATCTTAATAATCTTCGATGTCATCTAGAAGATCGAAACGATGATGATAATCTTCCCAAGGTTCTTCTCCTATCATCATTGATTGGATGATTCCTTCATCCATGGAATTTATACGTGAGAAATAATCCGAAGAAGTACCATATTCTAACGAATGGTCTACCCATACAATAGGTGAATGCAGATTTGGGTTTGCTGCACAAGCCCAAAAAATTTATTGCTATGCTAGTTCAATGGGGCTTAGTGACATTACCTCAATATTACTATCAACTTCAAAATTGTTGGTAATCCTCATTAAATCAGATGAGGTGGAGGAAATCATGTTGCAAGTCTCTACTCTTGCCACTTCCGCCAAACCAGATGGTGACAATAGCATAAAAGTACCCATCAGGGAAGGATATTTAAAGAGACCTACTCCAACACTTTGAAGTGATAACGGGCGTCCATATACCAATGGAATGCTTCTTGTAGCTTGTGAACTATTAGCAAAGAAGGCAAGCTGATCAATGACTATGATTCCACCCTTATGAGGGAATGCAATAATATGAAAGTACATGGAAACCACAACACCCATAGCATATACCCATGGCCTTCCAAGTAATATGTTGTAATCGAGGGGTTCGTCAACTACCTCAATTTCAATAGTAACTATTTTTCCTCTTAGTTCGATTTGCAAGTTACTCAAAATCCCCCAAGGAGTATATGTTTGTCCCTCAAAATATTTTAACGTAGTTGGTGATCATGACAATGGTGGTGAACCAAGTATTTTCCAGCAACTCATTGACATAATGCAAGTAGATGCCCCCTCATCAATAATAGTTCGGTGAACATTCTTATTGAGAGATTTTACTTGAATTAGGAAAGCTAATTGCGCCAGTAATTGTGTTGTATATCCCACATGGTTAAAAACCACAAGATTTGAATCCATAGGGTCTATTCCGCCAATTGCTGACAGTAAATCCTTCTTCTGGGAGGGACAATTTTGTAACACCTCGAGTGTCGACATAGCAGAAGGTGATTGAGAAAGGACTTATATTATGTTATAGATCTAAGCTGCTCGAGCCCAAGGGTTAAATGTCGATTTATGCACAACTCCATTTGGTGGTTTTATTGTCAATTCTCATGCAATAGGTGGTTGAATATTTTTAGTTGAAGTCAAAGTCAAAGGATTAGGTTGATCATTGGCCTGATTATTCGACAATGATGATGGATTTCCATAATCTTTATTTCTCGTTGACACCAAAACTTCATTTTTTGGATTTGTGATGGATAAGATGAGTAGTTGGGATGTGGAAGCATGATTTGTCACAACCAAATGTGTCTACGGGTTTTGAAACAAATCAGTCAACACTGCAGATGTGTTAGAAGTCTTTAAAATTTTAGAGACCTCTAAGAAGTGTGGACAATATCTTGTAAAATGCTCATCATTACAGATTAGACATGGATAACGAGGTTTCCTTGCCGAAGTAGAGGATTTAGATGATTTCTCTTGAAGGGAATTATCTTATTTCTTCTTGTTTTTCCCCTTTTTCTTTCCTCCTGGTTGTTTTTTATTTTTTCCTTTGTCAGATGACATGGAATTAACTTTGGAATCAAGAGTATTTTTTGATGCATTGATAGTTTGATTGGTAATGGGAGTAGTTTGACTAGATGGTCTCCCTATCATTTGCGTGCTCAAAGAACCAATCACACCATCATCAGCATGAGAGTCCTTACTCAATTGTGAAGGAGGAAGAACAATGACATTTGGTTGGTGTGCATTGGGAATTTTGTTGTAGAGCATGCCAGATTTTGTGTAAATCAAATCCAAGTATTGGGCATGAGCAATTAATTGCTCTTCTGTGACAACTCCACCTTTTGCCACATCCTCTGTGATTGATGGAAACAAGGAATATATGAACCACTCATCCAAAAATTGATCAGGAACATATGTCTTAACCATTTGACGATGACGCCGCCACTCATGAATATGATCTGATATATGGGTAGTAGTAGTATGTTTAGAGTTGGTTAGGAGTTTCATTCCAGTCTCGTATCTGATAGGTAACTGGAATGGGTCAGAAATGTGGTGGCTAAAGTCATAAAGTTGTCAAAAGAAGCTCTTGGTAACTCAATGTAAAATTTAGCAACGGAACCAGTAAGTGTTCTTTGGAAAAGACAAGGTCAAACCAAATCATCATTTAAGGAGTTTGATGAACACCACAAATGAAAGGTCATGACATGATTTCATGGGTCTTCTTTGAGATTTCCATTGAATTTCGGAATGTCAGAAGGTAACTTATGAGGAATCACTTGACACCAAGGATCATATAAGATTGGATCATTAGTGAGCTGATTTAAATCTGGTAATTCTAAAGTTGCTACAAATGGCAACTGTCGATTCAGGTAAGGTTGAGTGTACCTAGGATATGATGGAATTTCCTGAGGAATAGGTATTTACATACCAACATGGGGCATCTTCATTTGGTGACGTTGATAAGGTTTTTGTTGAACAAATCTGACATAGGGTGGTTGTTGATAACCAGGTTGAATTTTTGGTTGTCCATAACCTACAAAGCCTTGTTGACCAGAACCTTGGTAAGTTTGATATTGTCCAAACCCAGGTTGAGCCTATTGGGCAAGTCCAAACTGAGGTTGGAATTTTTGGAATTGTGGTTGTTTAAATTGGGGCTCACACGATTGTTGAATCAACTATTGTTGTTGTTAGTACAACTATTGTTGATTTAATGGTTGTTGTTGCCCAATAATGAAAGGTTGGCCAGGTTGTGAATAAACTATACTAGTGTAAGCTTGGGTTAGTCTAGATAAGGGTATACTAACCTAAGGTTGTTGTAGAACCTAAAACGCAAGTGGTTGTTGTACAACAACCTGAGAAACTTGAGATTCTTGCCCCAAAACTTGTGGTTACAAGGTAGATGGACCAGTTTGTACTGGTTGAGATACAACAGTTTGAACTTGTGACTGTGGTATAATAGTGACAACAGGTGTAGTAGGAATAGTTAACACAGTTTCCATTGGTTGTGTTGGATACACAAACCTTGGCTGAACTAGCATTATCGGTTGCCATTGACAAACTTGAATTCCAGGTTGACTTGAATATTGCAGGATATTACCATATGACGGCCCTCTGGGATATGGAGGATAAGGTGAATAAGAATATTGCTCTCCATATGGTGGAAATCTAGTATTTAATGGATACATAGGTCTTTGTTGACCAGATTTCCCAGCTTGATATTGATATGTAGGATCAAACTGTTGAGTTCCCATTAAAAAAGAACCAGGTAGAATTCTAGTTGAGGACATGGGTGATGACCATGGTGTAGAAGCAACCCCTAAGTGGGTTCCAAATAAAGATTGGTAACCAACCAAGACGGACGATTCACCATATAGGTGCAACTCTGGCATGGTAGAAAACATTGAAGAGGTTGCAACAGAAGATTCTACCACAGTTGCATTAGATGATACAGTTTGGGATGTTGACAGTTTTTTAGCCATAGCCAACTGACCCAAAAGTTGTCCTAAAGAATTGACGGGTACTTGAATTTCGTTTTTGGTTTTCCTTTGGCTTTGACTTGAGAAACTTGTTCTTGTTTCTGGTTTTTGCTTGATGTGTGTGGGAATGGGTAGGTTTTAGGATCTGGATTATTTTTGTTTTTTTGAAATTTTTAAGAGGACCGCACTTTATTTTTACAAACAGTGCAGGCATATCCGCACTGTTCCTTTAGTGCACAGAGTGGTATTGCATATGGTTTTTTTGGAAGCCTGCGAACCTTGTGAAATTTTTTGAAAAACATAAAATGCTTTGTCCTAGTTAGGTTTAGGTTTCATTTATGACTTTTAGTGTCTACCCAGACCTGCATGTGTTCTATCAAAAATCTCTTGTGAGTAAGTTCCACTGCTATTTTTGCTTTAGATGATTTTCTAGAAGTTTTGCATGCTTGGATTGGTTTTCACTCGGTCTCTGTAGTGACTCAAATATTAGAAGCCTAAGAGACCTTAGATCACCCTGGTGTATTTTTTCCTTCTTGATGATTCTGACTGGTTTGTGACATCCGTCCTTGATGAGAAATAGGTTTCGTTTTCTCTTTGCAAATCTTTGAACGAACTTGGTTATAAGTTTTGAATTTCATTTTTATAAAAGAAAACATAGCTGGGTTTTTTTATTATTGATTTGTTATTCTGAACGAATTAATCCTTAGTTTACTAAATGACTAAGTAAAATGTCCTCAGATATATTTGAAGCTTTTATTTTGATTAGGTTTTTAAAAAAAGTTTTTAGATCTCAAGATTAGTTTTTGTAGTTTTGAGTGTTTTCTAGAAATTGTAAAATCTCTTTTGAAAGAATTGTTTTTTGTAGTTTTTGAGTGTTGAAAAAGAAAAAGGATTTTTTGTGAGCATAATTAGTAGTCTCATTTTGAGTTCCTATTGAAAAAGACAAAAATATTTTCTTTTCATTGACACGTTGAAAGAAAGATTTGTTTTTCAAAGAATTGCATTTTCAAACTCTTTCTTTTAGCTAGAAATTCATTGAAGGAAAAAAGAATTGTCTATCATTCTTAGGTGCATTTTTTAGTTTTTTTAGAGTCGAGTCTTCACACCATCAAAGTTTCATTTCCATACCTATTGACTTAAGAAACAACCTATAAAAGTAACGCTTAATTAAAATTGATCTAGCAATCTTTTTTATTTCTAGGGCTCTTATCACCAATATAGCTTAGGCTAGTATCTTGGAGTAGGGATTAATTAACTCTCCAAGGTAGCTAAAACAATAAGTAGCTATATCTTGTGGTAGGAAATAAATCCAATTGTAATTGATATAATCTGGGAAGCTCCTCTTAAAGGACTCAATCACGAGATCATGTCCGAACCTTTGAGACAATCAAGTGTGTCTCATTGGGAAAGATAGAAGATTTGCATGTATTATAAATGGTAAACCTCAGATTAACCATTGACGAGGAGCCTAGGGTCACTTGTTGGAAAACCTCGAATTGATCATGTCAAGGAACCTTCAAGGAGATTGAGATTTTTTACACGTAGATCGGATCGTAGATTGTTCCCCAAGTTGTATTTATCAACTATAGAGGCAAAATACATGGCAGCCACTCATGCAAGCAAGGAAGCATTTTGGTTGCAAAGATTACATCCAAGTATGGGATTAGTACAGGGAGCTATAAGGATATACTGTGACAGCCAAAGGGTAATTTTCTTAGCAAGGAACCCCACATATGATTCAAAGACAAAGCACATTGATGTTAAATATCACTTTGTGAGGGATATGATAGAAGACAAAAAGGTGTTGCTGGTAAAGGTGGACATTTTGAAGAAAACTGTAGATGCAATGAAAAATCTATGAGCTATGAGAAGTTCTCTTGGTGTAGAGAGACAATGGGCATTTCAGGGCTGAAAAAAATGACTAAGCTCTCCTGTGGCCCCTTGTGTAAAGAAAACAACAAGTGGGAGAATGTTGCTTTGTGTTATATTCATTCCACGACTAGCCCACATAGTTAACTGGGGGGTTAAAGGGGGGGCAAAACCTCCCCCTTCATTGCACCGATTGTGTAGCGGGGGGGTCACAAGGGGTTTGAGGGGTACCCTAACCCCACTTTATTGGGTCCAGGATAGTGCCCTGGAAAATTTTGGTTTTGGACCCTATGTTAGGTTGGGCGGACCCACCTATGGTTTTGTGCATGATTTTCGCACATGTTTTTTCGGACGCGATGGTTTTTTGTCCATGGTTTTGGACGCAATGGTTTTCAGTCCATGGTATTGGATACTTCGACATGTATAAATATGTAATGTAACATTGAAAGGAACATAATGAAAAATCAAGCTGGTAGTCTCGGTTTTGGGATCCAAGGGAAAATCTTTATGTATATGTATTTTATGTGTTACGCTCTTACATTGTTTATTTTGTGTTTTAGAATTCATATGCAGGAAATTTCATGATGGGGTTAAAACCTACATTCCCTTGTTGGCCAAAATACTGATTCCTAGCTCCTATCCCACTAACTGTAGGGTTTGTCCAACTCCGAAAGGGGTTACTACCTTGACTTGTAAAAGGAAAATTCATAGACCCTACTGTCAGATTGGAATGTGGTATATGACCACTTCCAAATGGGAAACCCTAAAAAGAAGTCAATCCACTCATCATGGATGTAGAGGTGCTTGATGGTATATTCAAAGGAATAGAAGGAATTCCTTGAGAGGGAATTCCAAAACGAAAAAATCCAAAACGGGATGCATTAGGTTGAGAACTTCCACTCGTCGATGGAATGGAAGTAGACCGAAATATAGATGTGCTAGGAGTGTTAGAAGGGATGGAAATATTTCCTCCCCCTTGCATAGATATGGGGGTCTGCATGCTCGCAACACATGTCATGGATGCCATGCTTCCAGTAGTGGTCATCGAAGGGATAGATGTGTGTGGACCTGTGCTCAAAGGCCTGTGAGTTGGAGTTCCAACGTATAACAATACGTCTAGATGATTAGGAGGGAGAGGAGAATTTGGAGCTGCAACCAACTCTAAAAGCTATTCTACTTCAATACTATCTTTCAACTGGAAGAGTACTCGAGAAAGAACCGGTGTGTTCCTCTTCAACTCTATGCTAGGACCAAGTCTATCTTGTGAACTAATGCCCCCAAGTGGAGATCAATCTCCAATGTGCCTGCTACCACTAGTTGAAAACCACTAGTAGAATCACTCCTACACCTTCTGGGAGAAGGATCTGGACTTGTAGTTGAAAGCCCACAAAGTCTCTGAGACCATTGAGATGGTTGGTCAACCACTTTGAAT
The DNA here is from genome assembly GCA_000404065.3 of Pinus taeda. Taxonomy (NCBI): domain Eukaryota; kingdom Viridiplantae; phylum Streptophyta; class Pinopsida; order Pinales; family Pinaceae; genus Pinus; species Pinus taeda. The sequence continues at coordinate 54,342 of APFE030242973.1, forward strand.
TATTATAAAATCTACTTTAAGACTCAAGAAAATTAAAAGCTAGGCCAACTAGGAGCATAAAACACTCACTAAAATGTCCCTAAAGATATCAGCAACCAAGAAACTTCCAAGTATTTCTGCTCTTGGTGATTATGATTAGACACCAAAATATAAGAAAGTTAATAATAAGGGCCTTCCAAAAATAGTTTGGGGTAATTATGCGCCAAGACTACTAGTGAAGGTATCAGAGGTAGTTACACTAATCTCCAGACAACAACCTTTGCCGGTGCAAGCCCCAAGCTTCGCAAGGGTGCCCTCTAAAAGTATTGTTGAACATGATGCAATGTCAACCTTAGGTGCCATGAGATTCCCCTGTGCAGCCACTTATGTGGAATCCTAGGATAGGAAACTAAAGACACCAACTCGTATCAGAAGCTAGGTGGAACAGTCGTGAGGTAGGATCCAACAAGTAAGAGAGGGTGTATCTCTCATCCTTATCTTCACAAATCATCATGCTTAACTCCCAGTCACGGAGCTTTCCCAGTCTCCCTAACATTATTGGATTTCTCTCTTTAATCAGACTTCTATGTTTTACAATTTAAAGCGGCCTTGGAGAGTTTACTCTCCTCTCGCCTAATCCAAGTCCCTAAATAAACCTAAACTTGTTGGTGTATTTTGATGACAATACAAAAAGTTCTAGTTTATTTTCCTAAGCACTTTATTTTAAATGGTTGTTCTTTTAAGTCAAAGGGATAAATGGAAATGAAACCAATGGTGTTTGTATGATGCAAAATAAATTAATGAGAAACTAACTTATATGAATGCAATCACTTGTTATTCAATGAAAATAAATTTCTACTTGGGTTCTACGAAACTTCTATAAAGAAAAAAAAAATTATTTTCTTCTCTTAAAGCACACTTCACACTCACAAATCCTAAAAAGACTATTGATGCTTTAATAATGCAAAACTACCCTAATGCAAGGTGTACATGAAAATGCAAGATCCTAGATTACTCTAAAAATAAATGAAAGCAATTGTTTATAACTTTAATAAGCCAAATTAAATGTTTGAAAAGAATAAAAATTTTGAATGCAAAATCTTATCCAAACAAGAAGGACTAATCCAAAAAGATTACAATTCACTTTCAAAAAATCAAAAGAAACCAAAATCAAACTTGGAAAAAATAAGACAAAACAATGTTTTTTAAGAACTTTTCTTTTTCAAGAAGCAATGAAAACAACCTTTCGAAATCACTCAAAATTCCACCAAAGACTCAAAGACCAAAAGAAGAGCACAAGGAAACTTTTCAAGTCACTAATTCAATAACGAATGAAAACTTGAACAAAAAAAGTTTCAACATGCACTAAATGACCCAAACAACAACAAAGAGCTTTGAGAAATTGACCAAGAAGTCAAGAAAGAAACCCTTTCAAATTTGTCTAAAGAAACTTTCAAAAATCAAGAAAAGGTGTAAGGCCGCAAAATGACGGAAAGCAAAGCAAGTAAACCAATAATCAAGCTTGACACTAAAATTGAAAACAATTTTTTGTTCTAGAGGACCAGAATAATCAAGAACTTCTATAAGAAGTCTTGTGTGTCAAAACACAAATCATAAAACTCACTCAAAAGAAAACCTAGGACAAAACTTTTCAAAGTGGAAAAGAATTCGAAATAGTAAGCTCACTAGATAATAAAATTCTAGAGATAGAAATTGACCACTCAGAGAACAAATAGACCAAGAAACAAATCTTTTTGGGCAGAAATATTTGAAAAAGCATGCAAAAAAGGGTATATGCGAGTGTGTTTAAGCACATAGGCATGTACACGCACTTCTGGTAAAGGAAACTCATGTATAAATGGGTTAACTTCAAAAAAACAAGAATGTGTACACTACTATAAATAGACAAAAGTGTGTATACTGAGTTTTGCAAGAAAAATAAAAAACAAAGCCTGATAAAAAAGATCAGACATAAGGTCTGAGTTCCTACTAGACCAAACAATACCGTCATAGCAAGCAAACCAAGAATTGAGCCCTGACTGACACTAAACAACCCAAACTAGGAAGAACAAGATTGTTATCCCTAGTGGAGTCGCCAATTCTATTACGGGAATAAGTACCCGAGGGATTTAGGATGGAACCCCAACAGAGCAAGAGAAAACTATAGTGAGAAACACTCATACAACTCACACAACATGCTTATATAAACAAACTATGCGATAGCAACCATACTCAGATGTCCTTCGTTTGCATAGTTCCAACAGGATTCAAACCCTCTGCAACTCCTGATGGTCTTCGAATCTGCAAAATTAACCAATTTTCACATACATAGCAGTATATAGATAAATAATTTTAACAAAACTAACTTTATATCATATAAGCAAATGATTATTTATACATCAAAATCATTCATACATGAATTAAAATAGTATCTAATGCATAAACAAAGTTAATCTCAGGAACAAGACATCATTTCTATTTATTGTAGAAAGCTATAACTAACACGGAGAGAATGCACCTGAGTCTTCTTCTTCCAGCTCGAAGAAGAACCGTCCTCCAGATCTGTCAAGTCCCAGTCTTCAACGGCCTCCTTCCATAACCAATACCACGATATCTCAAGCAAGTGCGAGAATATCAACACTCAAGGAAACAAGGGTTTCCTGAAACTTGGGGAAGTGCTTGAAGCACAGGGATACTTCAGAATCAGTCAGGGATAATCTCAATATAATAAGTATATCTCTTCTCCTCCTTAAGGCCTTCCCATAGAAGTCTATTTATAATTCTCCCAATTAGTTTTTTAGTTAGGAAATAGTTGAGCCAAGGGAAATAGGAGGTAAAAAAAAGGTAAAACCCTTGAACTCTGCCCATAATTAAGGAAATTTATTTTTTTTAAGTGTTTTAACACATATACCCGGTTTGGGTATGGACTAACCTACATGTACACACTTTTATCTTAGGGAAAAGTAGCATATAGGGAATAAAACACTATTTTTAAAATATTTGGACCAAGTCTGGAAGGAGGGGTTGCCCTAGGCCATAAACCAAGAATTACAAATACCAAGGGTGGTAAATGGAGCTATAACACTTATTTTGGAAATGTAATGTTGGTTGTAAAAGATCTACCCATGGTCCGTGGACCATGGGATTGTATAAAAAGAGCTAAGCTCTAACTAGTTAATGACCATGGGATTGTATAAAAAGAGCTAAGCTCTAACTAGTTAATAACATAACACGATGAAGAGAGTCATAGCTTTAGGGTAAGAAGACTAAGTCTTGGGTTGTAGCATGGGTAGAGGCTCTGCAGCTAAGTGCACAGAGGCCTAGGGTAGAAGTCCACGGCTGAGTGTCTAGGGCAAGTGAAGTCTGTAATCGTCTAGAATTATCAATAAAGAGAAGTTATTCTACAAATTTTGTGTATTTTTTCAGTTAATGGGTTTGAATATCTTATGTATGAATTTCCCTTATCATGCTTATATGGTGTGAAAATGACTGTAGTTACATTGAATAATAGAATGAAATCACAAATATCTTCTTATGTGGTGATAACATGAAGTATTTGACAATATAAGCAAATCATTTAAGATAATAGAGGAATCTACATTGCATGCTGTTATAGCCACATGAAAGTATGTAAGCCACAAGTTAAAATTACGTGAAGTTTGATCGTGTACTTTCACGAAGGTATTGAAAGCCGGAACAAAGGGTTTGTCTTACAAGCCCTAGAGTGAGAACACCTGTGTGAAGGTAGGGATAGAAGAGATAAAATGACATCACAACCATCTCAAGGGTGAAAAAACTTGGTTCCAGCATCCCTCCATACTACTTTGGGTGAGACTTTGGTTTACACTCCACCGACTGATGCCGAAAGGGCCAGTAGTGTAGTTATTTGTTTGGCTAATTAACATTGAACTTGAGTCAGGCCTTCTCAAGCCCACACCAAGGGGCCAGCCTCCCAGCATTATCACAATTTTTCCTACCTACAGCTCCAACAGTCATCTAACAGTTCCCTTTAAGAATTGCGTAGCTTTTGCTACCAAGCTCCAACAACTAACCATGAGTTCCCCCCAGGAATTGTGCAGTTTTTTCTCCCAAGATCCCAACAATTGACTACCAATTCCCCTCAAGAATTCCATAGTTTTTTCTACCAGTGACTAAGCAATTGACTGCTAGTTCCCCTCAAGAATTGCACAACTTTTTCTACCAAGCTCCCACTGTGTACTCATTCTAGAAATTTCGTAGAGTTTTCCTACTCAACCTTTCCACAACTCAAACTTTTCCTCTAAAAAATCGAGCAATTTATTCCTCCAACTAAGCCATACCCTGTGTACAACCACTGTTGATTCGGATTGCCCATCTTCATCACCTAGTGATGCCTACGTAGTTTTCATCAGCAATGCCTAGAGCCTCCATCCCACCTCACAACCTTGTCACCTCTCCCGATCACCTACATCCAAAATGATCATGCATCGGGGTAGACTAGGAGGTTTATGGATTTGATGTCATCTTATCATGAGTGAATGCAAACATAGGTACACACACAAACATGGCACGATGATGGATGGGATGAACAAAGGGAGCACACTCAGAAGGACAGGTTCACCAACTGACGAATAGAAGATGCATGCAAAGAGATGTGCTTTTGAATGGGTGATCATGCAAATATATGTCCACGGATGAGCAGATGAGAGAACATGCAATATGTGTTCACAAATGGATGGAAGGGAAAACATGCACCTTTCCCAAACGGAGGAACCTGTCAAGCTTACCAACATAAAAGAAAGGAGAAATGTGTGAATGCAACATCAAATGAACCAATGACCATCAAAGCCTTCGTGCACTTTTGCATGCATAAGTGAAGATGTGACACAACATGAGGACATCCATCACCTAGTAGCACAACAACTCAACATGCACACCAGTAGTAGCATGAATGTACCTGTCGTGTCATGTCGAGTCATGTCATGAGTCATGTCATCCACATCTCTATTGTGGGCCATACTATCAATTAATGTAATGTAACATCGAAGTCCAAGGGACCCACTTGTTGTATGAAGAGTTATGTAAAGTCAAAAAGTCATGGAAGTCAAGTAGTCATGTGGGTAGTCGAACAACCACAAGGGTCAGTTTCACCCTTCACTATAAATACCCCCTCATTTGTACATGCAAAGGAATTTTTCACCTCCGATCCTCCCACATAGCCTTGAGAATCTGTAATATTTTCTTTGAGGAGTAAGTAGTGGATCCAATGCCCCACACGAAGTGTTAGTGATGTATGGTGTAACGATGTGTCTTGGAAATTTCACTTAATTCAGAAGCTTGCTCATAAAACATAACATTTTCACACATGTATTGTAACTGTTGTAAGGCTAATCTTTAACACTTGTAACACATGTTGCTTTAACTTGTGTTTAACACTTGAACTAATTCACTTGTTGTAATACATCTATGTTAATGAAAATGTGTTATATATGTGGTTAGGAATGTCTTTCCCATGTAGACTACTCTCCCGAACATCAAACAAACCTCTCACATAAAAATTTCTATAATAACCGTTGTACTCATGCAAACTAATTCGCTAAGTGTTATACATGTTATCTTCCCTTGTGTGTTTTTAATGTTGCATCCATGTGGATTGTTTCACCGAAAGCTATGCATGTCCTATTGTGTTGTGTGGTCCTAGCAGAGTTGGAACTACTCCCAACTGAATTGGGACTCACTCCCACTATTTTGGAGAATTTGGTATCTACGAATAAATACTAATTCCCTAGATAAGTAGCTATATCTAGAACAACAGTTTAAAGTGTTTTAGTCTTTTCCTATAATAAATAGATAAGATGAGAGGATGAGAAGACCTACTTGTAGTTCTGCTTTCCTCTCATCTCCTTTATATCGATCCCGTCACTCCTTCCCACACTTAATACACTTGAGAAGTACCTGTAAACACAACAGAAAACAAAGAATTGATCAAGGCAGGTGATCTATTAAATATAAGTGAAAGGAATCAGATACAATTCACACATATATGCATTATAAAATATTACGAACATATGGGAGAAAGGTTCAAACACTTTATTGAATATAAGAAGGAATTACAAACATTGGTGTCTGATTCAAAGACATTCCTCCAGCTTGGATCCCATCCACATCACATCAAAAGCATGACAAACTTGTAGAATTACAATACTTGCTTCAAAGCCAAATCTCATAGAAACATTATCTCCATACCATTCAACATAATCCAGCTCTTCATCACTTAGATGAGTGGTCAATTTATAGGAAGATGAAGGAGGTCTTATCATAAATGGTGGAATTGAATGGCCTTCCATACTTATAATTATTTCCATGGAGGAAGGTATGAGAGGATAGGATGCATGTTAACTCATTCCTCATCCATTTTTGAGCTCATAGGAGTTTATAAGTGAGGGAGCCTTTTAAATGACTCCAAAAGATAATAATATTCCCCAAACCCTATGTGAATTTCGCTCAACCTCACCTAGTGGAGGTGAAAGGAAGCCTAAGTGCTTTGCAGAGAACACTGGCATGGACTTAACTACTCTACAGCATACCCTTACAAGGGCTTACCTCTGCTGGTCCCTCTAGAGGTTGTTTCTAGATGTCTTCAAGTCATGAAACTGTCTGGGAAGGAGGAATTCAAATGGGTGACTTATTTAGGGCATGTAGCAACTCAAATTAGGGTTTGATGAGCCCTAAAACACTAATCTGAATGATGGGATTGATGTGCCCAAATGGATCTGTAACAGTTGCCCCCTAAAACATGAAGTTGTAAAAATGCCAATGTCAAATGAAATGCTTTACGATGTGATGAGGAGGTATCGAAGTGAAAGGTGACATGCATCAATTACAATACATATATCATGATATTTGATTTTACATGAATTGCTGAGGGAAGGCATTCCCATGCTCAACTTATAAACTTTCATTACATGTACATAAATAGTCGCCTATAGATATAGACCCATGATTGGAATGACCATCAATGTAAAGCCATTGTACATATGATTTAGTACTCCTGAAATCGCAGCCCAAATGGATGAAACTAGATATGGGGTCTTCTATCTCATTCAATCATTCACTAAAGTACAAGTCTAACCATATGAATATGTGATCTGAAGTTGAACATGGGAAGACACCATCTAATTACCAACCAATAATGTAAGTTGTTAACAGATGCGAGAGAAATCACCGATAATGATAATGATCCTCAAGGTACTATAGTACATTCTGCATGGTGTGAATGGATGATTTGATGTCCAACATCATACAAAGTCTTTCAGTCGAAGGCCATTGATGTCAACCTATCACCGGAAGCGAGAAACCTGCCATTGATGCATGCAAGCCTCAAGGTACTTGAAGGGTGTTTCTAAGTCAACTTCTTGGATAATGTGCTGATGTTGACAGGAAGAGACTCATCATAGGAGGGCCTTGAGGTATCCCACATCAATGAAACGAAATGGGTGTAGTGATTTTAGAGATGGAATTTGGCTAACAACACAAGGTTTAGGAATGGCGGTCATGAAAATGAAGGTTTATGGTATTGCAAAGGATGAATTTTGACTGAATGACTTCTCATGAATGTGTTGGCGACACTGAAATGAATTGTTAGCATTGACCCAAAACAAAATGATGGATGGTATGATAACCATCAAGCTAATAAGCCAACCCATATAGTCACATGATGGAGTGAAAGTGTCATGTTCAAGAGTGACCTGCTACCATAAATTAGTTTTCCCCTTTTTCCCATTTCCCTAGTCATTACTAACCAGTACCTCTTTATTTTTATCAAGCTTGAGGAGGATAACACATTCTTGTTGTATAATTCAACCCTTCGGGTGAATCCATTGCTATTTGATGTTTTAACGAGTCTAGCGAAGTTGAAACTCGGTCTTGTCTAGATGGACAAGTTTGTCACTATTTGATGTTTTAACGAGTTTAACGAATAGGATAATTCAGTCCTTTTCATTTTTAGAGAGTTTGAAAAGGGACAAAAAGAAAACACCACAAGTTCTTCTTCATAAATTAATCTCTCAAGTATGAAAAAACATAAAATAATACAAGAGAGATGTCATTTCCAACCTGTTAACGAGCTGGAAAGGAAAAGTGCTCAGCAATCTTTTGATGTTTAGAGAGTCTAAAGAGAACTTAAAGAGGACTCCAAGGGGGTTCCTTTTTTGTTTTTAACAAAGCTCGAAAAAGAGATAAAAAGTGTGCTCTATGGTCAAAGGTACAATTTACAATCAAGCATGTTGAATTCTGTAAGTCAGTTACAAAACCTGCTCAAAACACCACCAAATGGATTAAAAATACTTGTTTCATAGGAAAAAATAGATAAATACTAATGTTTACTAGATTAATGAACATGAAATAAGCATAAAACAAGTTTTTACCATGATATTTTTACCATTTGGAACTTACCATTTAGTTTTGTGCTTTGAGGTAGTTTTTTACATTGGCCTTCACCAGCTAATTGCGAGAGATTCTGTGGACCATTTCCCGAGCCATCTGGACCAGGTAGGGGCTAAGCCTCTCTTCTTTATTTTTAGTTCATTATTTTGTCATTTCAAGCAAGTTTTAGGGATTTTTGGGGCCCCTGGGGTTTCATTTTTTGCTTTGGGATCAGCGCAAGCTTTCACATCGAAAACTACATTGAAGATCACTGAAATAGAAGGTTGCATGCTCTGCAGTGCACTTTCTTTGTGCTTGGGCTAGGTTGGGTGAGCTTCCCAAGTTTTATTTAGCTATTTGCTCCAAAATTTGTCCTGTTTTTTGCATGGAAAGGATCCTAACTAAGCTTATGATTGTGTTTCATGCTTTCATCAAATTAGAATGTTGATTACATGGCGAGAAAGAGAGCACAAAGAACAAGACATGGTTTCCCTAAACAATCCAGGTATAGTTGAGGCCCTTATAAACTATGGGTTACTCAAATACTTCAAGTTGTCGAGAATGAGGCAAAAAATAGAACTACTGTAGTTCCTTGTTCATGCATGGAATCTGGCAGATCAAACTTTTCACATTAGGGACAAGATGGTCCCAATTACCATTGATGATATTTACTTTCTTACCAGACTATTGAGGCGAGTTGCCCCCATCTCAATTTCTCGATTTTCCCATGGAGGTGAATTGGTGAGAGATTATATTAGACAATTTTATTGGCCAGGTACATAGCCTAGCAAGGACGGAAAAATAAACATCAGAGATGTAGGTGATTTGCCTTTGCGAATGATCCTCTTGACAATCAAAAAATTGGCTAGCAGTTCAACACTACATCTCGCGAACAAATCTTATATGCAGTATGTATTGGAGTGTCTAGAGCCAAGAGTTTTCAACTGGTGTGAGGTTGTGCTTTCTTCACTACTAGTGTGAGGTTGTGCTTTCTTCACTGAAATAACAACTGACCAAGGTAAAAATTCGTAAGACAAAGAATTTTTGCTACGATTCGATCTTAATCCTTTTACCTTAGACAAAATCCCATTTATGCAACCACAACATCTATCATTGGGTGTAGATGGTTCTATAGATCCACATATGCAGAGGTGGGTCCAATTGATGGTTTGACATGCGGGTTAGTCAACAATCATTTTTTTCCAATGCAATTTTAGTTGGTTCGACCAACAACACCTTGTCATCAAGGAGCATCCATACTTAGGAATGGATTTTCGTGGTGATCCAGATTTGATTCTACCCGTTCGAGCACAATGGGGTGTTATGGGTAAATTGTTTGACCAAAAGTGTTTTTAGATTTTTCAAGTTTCTACATGCTTTTTGTGTTTTTAATGTTTCTGAGACTAAACTAAAATCATTTTTATGCATGTATATGTGGTTATTGTTTGACCTGTGGGGTACCAATAGGTTGCAGGTGGGCCAACCCAAAGAAACATTGGGAGAGCAGTTCTCCAACACTTAGATTTGGCTGAGACCTTAGCAGAGTTGCAGGATCACATAAAGGGATTAACCCTTGGTATTTCAGATGTCTGAATCGAGGAGTTACCTAAAGCTGCAGCACCACACTATTGGTGTTCCTAGCCACTAGGTGAGGCTTTAGTGCATGATAGCACAATCCGTGACCTGTTACCATGAGCACCACTAGATCTACTTAGGATGTTTTGCAAGCATTTTGAGTTTTTTTGGTCAAATGACCAAACGTGTCTTGAACACAAATTTTTTAAAAACTTTTAAAAAACCTATCTATTATACTTTCAAATCTTTCTATGGTTATATCCAATCCTATTCAACTAATGATGTGAATTGAAAATATTACTTTTACATGTGTCACAAATGTCTATTTAACACATAATTCGCTAGAGAATCAGTTAATGTGTTAAGATTTCTAGAAATATGTTGATGTTGAATGTGATCAAAGTGTCTTTCCAAAATACGAACTCTAAGGAACATACGAAAAATTGTTGGATTTCAGACAGTATAAATGTTTGTTAGTTGTAGTACATTGAGTTGTGAGTCCAGCCTAATGATGATTTGGCTAATACCAAGTTAAATGGCATTAGAGATTCATTCAAACAACACGTTATACTCAACAATTTTTTTAATCGATCAACTGATACAAATCCCTCTAAAACTCACTAACTCACCACTTGGAGCAAAAATAGCCCATGCTACAAAAAATAAGTTATGTTTACTACAACTAGCACCATCAGCATAACCAACAAAAGGGTCCAAAGACTCTGCCATCTACAAACAATGCAAAGCGGATTACTAACCAGATAAAAACTCTAAAAGATACGCACACACATGTAATGAAAGCATATATACAATGAGTTTTACTACAATTATTAAAGCATAGTAACGTTTGAGGTACAGCCCGTTTCGGGGCTGCGAAAATGGAGTCCCATCATAATCTACTAACTCGTAGGCACCTTTTTCCAGAACATGCTTAACAATATAAGAACCCATCCACATTGGTTTGAATTTCCCTACTCCAAGTTTATTAACTTTCAGATCGTAAAGCAAGACTAGGTCTCCTTCTACGAAAATACGAGTCTTGACATTTCTATCATATTGCGCCTTGATTCATTTCTTATGTGCTTCGTTAGCCAATGTGGCATTATGATAGGTTTCATCCAGATGGATTAATTCCAAGAAATGTGTTTCTTCTTCAGAAGTGTCAGGTAACAGGTCAATCGTGAGTTTGAGCAATGAAATTTCGCATTGTATCTATAAGATTGCTTCCAAACCATACACCAACTGAAAGGGTGTGAATCCAATTGTATTTCCCACTGAGGTTTGATACGCCCACAATTTAGAGTACATGATTAAGTTCCAGTTTCACTTATGAACCCCTATCATTCTCTGTAACATCTGCTTCGAGGCTTTGTTGATGGCCTCAACTTGTCCATTCACTTGTGGGTAGTAAGGGGTAGAACTATCATGTGATAGTCCTAACTTAGTAGTCAACACAACCATCATGTGATTGCAAAAGTGCAACCCATGATCTGTAACTATGGCTTGTGGTACACCAAATCGGGCAACCACATGGTTAAAAAATATCAGAGAATTTGTTTCACCACTGTTGTTCAATGTTGGCATTTCCTTAGCCCATTTGGTAAAATAGTCAACGGTGACTATAATATACCCATGCCCCCCAGTCGAGGTAGGGTTACATGTCATAAAGTCAATGCCCCATTTGGTGAATGGTCCAATAACAATGACTAGATGCAATGGTGCAGGTGGTAACCTATTTTTTCGGTCATATATCTAATATGTGTGACAACTTTTGAAAACAATAATACAATCTTTGAATATAGTTGGCCAGAAGTAATCGGCATAGAGAATTATTTGTGTGGTTACATATCTAGATAAGTGTCCACCATAGGCACCTAAATGGAAATCATTCAATGCTTTCTCGGCTTCCTCACGCATGAGGCACATCCATAAAATTGTATCAATACCATAATGGTAAAGAGTGTTTCCAATTATCAGATAATCTTTGGCTTGGTATCGAATACATCGCTACTGTGAGTGAGAGGTATTAGGTCTGAAAGTTTGGGTCTAGAGATAGATCAACATATCTCCATACCATGCATCAGATGACGATATCAGAAATAGGGACTCATCCAAAATCAATGGTTCAGATGTTGAATCGATGGAGGCTGAGGGAAGGTCACAAAGTAACTCAACAAAAGCTAGAGATTTCTTTGATTTGGACTTGATGAATTTCAGATCAAACTCCTGCAAAATGACTATCCATTTCAAATATTTTCCCCCAGGAAATTGATATGACAAAATGTATGTCATAGGGTTGCAATCCGAAATGATAGGTGTTTTACATAGCAAGATGTAATGGCAAAATCTTTGAATAGCTTGCACAACTGCCAAAGCTAGTTTTTCGACATAAGAGTGCTTACTTTCTATATCGTTGAGATTATGGCTCACATAATAAATCGGATGTTCAATCCCATTTTCCTCTTGGAATAAAACCATACCAATGGTTGTATGTGTAGTGACGAGATATAGGTAATAGTCATTTTGATAATTTGGAGAATACATTAATGAGGCTCTGATCAAGGTATATTTAAGAGCATCAAAGGAAGCTTGCACAACTTGATCCCAATGGAAGGGTATCTCCTTTTTCAAATGATGTGTAAAACTTTTAGCCATCTCAGCGTAATTAGGAATGAACCTCCTCATAAGGTTTACCTTCCCTTAAAGTCTTTGTAACTGTAAAAGATTTGAAGGTGGAGGAAAATCAATAACTTCTTGAACATTTAATGGATTGAGTCAAATCCCCTCTCTAAAAACTACAAATCCAAGAAATCGACTAGAACCAACAGAAAACACATATTTTGTGGATTGAGTCATATCTTGTAGTGAAGGCACTGTAAAAATATTTCTATCAAATGTTGCGGGTGATCAGTCTACTTTCGTGAATGAGCAAGTAAATCGTCAAGGTAAGGTTGAAAAATGTGCTTGATGTCATGGAAGGCATAGTTCATTGCCCTCTGAAATGTGGCCCCTACATTCTTCAAGCTGAATGGGAGTTTCCTATATGCCAATGTGCCCCATGGACAAATAAAAGTTGTTTTAGATTGGTCCTATGGGCAGATATTGATTTGATTGTAGCTGGAAAACCCATCAATAAATGAGAATATTTTGCATCCGACACATTTGTTAATAATCTGATCGATAAAAGGAGTAGGATAATTGTCCTTTGGACATGGCTGATTTACATCCCTACAATTGAAACACACTCGAATTGTCCCTTGTTTCTTCATGACAGGAACAAGGTTGGAAACCCAGTCAGTAAGAAGTATAGGGTAAATGAAACCAGCCCACAAAATTTCTTCAAATTCTAATTTAATTGCAGTGGCTTTCTTTGGATGAATAGCTCGAAGCCACTGTCGAACTGGATTGACATCAGAGTACATTTTGATTTCATGTTCAACAATACTAAAGTCAATGCATGGCATCTCCCTGTAAGACCATGCAAATATATCTCTAAATTCACGAAAGAGAGTACAGTAACTATCGAGTTCTGAGGGAGAAAAATATTTTTCGACATAAATGTTCTCTACAACATTAGGCTGGGTCAAAATATTAATAGAAATAATTTCTTCAATATTTGACAGGTTTCGCTCAAATTCTACTGTGCCTATGAAAACTGAATTCAGAAGGAAATCAACAACTGAAGGGTGGTTTAGTTCATCTTAATAATCTTCGATGTCATCTAGAAGATCGAAACGATGATGATAATCTTCCCAAGGTTCTTCTCCTATCATCATTGATTGGATGATTCCTTCATCCATGGAATTTATACGTGAGAAATAATCCGAAGAAGTACCATATTCTAACGAATGGTCTACCCATACAATAGGTGAATGCAGATTTGGGTTTGCTGCACAAGCCCAAAAAATTTATTGCTATGCTAGTTCAATGGGGCTTAGTGACATTACCTCAATATTACTATCAACTTCAAAATTGTTGGTAATCCTCATTAAATCAGATGAGGTGGAGGAAATCATGTTGCAAGTCTCTACTCTTGCCACTTCCGCCAAACCAGATGGTGACAATAGCATAAAAGTACCCATCAGGGAAGGATATTTAAAGAGACCTACTCCAACACTTTGAAGTGATAACGGGCGTCCATATACCAATGGAATGCTTCTTGTAGCTTGTGAACTATTAGCAAAGAAGGCAAGCTGATCAATGACTATGATTCCACCCTTATGAGGGAATGCAATAATATGAAAGTACATGGAAACCACAACACCCATAGCATATACCCATGGCCTTCCAAGTAATATGTTGTAATCGAGGGGTTCGTCAACTACCTCAATTTCAATAGTAACTATTTTTCCTCTTAGTTCGATTTGCAAGTTACTCAAAATCCCCCAAGGAGTATATGTTTGTCCCTCAAAATATTTTAACGTAGTTGGTGATCATGACAATGGTGGTGAACCAAGTATTTTCCAGCAACTCATTGACATAATGCAAGTAGATGCCCCCTCATCAATAATAGTTCGGTGAACATTCTTATTGAGAGATTTTACTTGAATTAGGAAAGCTAATTGCGCCAGTAATTGTGTTGTATATCCCACATGGTTAAAAACCACAAGATTTGAATCCATAGGGTCTATTCCGCCAATTGCTGACAGTAAATCCTTCTTCTGGGAGGGACAATTTTGTAACACCTCGAGTGTCGACATAGCAGAAGGTGATTGAGAAAGGACTTATATTATGTTATAGATCTAAGCTGCTCGAGCCCAAGGGTTAAATGTCGATTTATGCACAACTCCATTTGGTGGTTTTATTGTCAATTCTCATGCAATAGGTGGTTGAATATTTTTAGTTGAAGTCGAAGTCAAAGGATTAGGTTGATCATTGGCCTGATTATTCGACAATGATGATGGATTTCCATAATCTTTATTTCTCGTTGACACCAAAACTTCATTTTTTGGATTTGTGATGGATAAGATGAGTAGTTGGGATGTGGAAGCATGATTTGTCACAACCAAATGTGTCTACGGGTTTTGAAACAAATCAGTCAACACTGCAGATGTGTTAGAAGTCTTTAAAATTTTAGAGACCTCTAAGCAGTGTGGACAATATCTTGTAAAATGCTCATCATTACAGATTAGACATGGATAATGAGGTTTCCTTTCCGAAGTAGAGGATTCAGATGATTTCTCTTGAAGGGAATTATCTTATTTCTTCTTGTTTTTCCCCTTTTTCTTTCCTCCTGGTTGTTTTTTATTTTTTCCTTTGTCAGATGACATGGAATTAACTTTGGAATCAAGAGTATTTTTTGATGCATTGATAGTTTGATTGGTAATGGGAGTAGTTTGACTAGATGGTCTCCCTATCATTTGCATGCTCAAAGAACCAATCACACCATCATCAGCATGAGAGTCCTTACTCAATTGTGAAGGAGGAAGAACAATGAAATTTGGTTGGTGTGCATTGGGAATTTTGTTGTAGAGCATGCCAGATTTTGTGTAAATCAAATCCAAGTATTGGGCATGAGCAATTAATTGCTCTTCTGTGACAACTCCACCTTTTGCCACATCCTCTGTGATTGATGGAAACAAGGAATATATGAACCACTCATCCAAAAATTGATCAGGAACATATGTCTTAACCATTTGACGATGACGCCGCCACTCATGAATATGATCTGATATATGGGTAGTAGTAGTATGTTTAGAGTTGGTTAGGAGTTTCATTCCAGTCTCGTATCTGATAGGTAACTGGAATGGGTCAGAAATGTGGTGGCTAAAGTCATAAAGTTGTCAAAAGAAGCTCTTGGTAACTCAATGTAAAATTTAGCAACGGAACCAGTAAGTGTTCTTTGGAAAAGACAAGGTCAAACCAAATCATCATTTAAGGAGTTTGATGAACACCACAAATGAAAGGTCATGACATGATTTCATGGGTCTTCTTTGAGATTTCCATTGAATTTCGGAATGTCAGAAGGTAACTTATGAGGAATCACTTGACACCAAGGATCATATAAGATTGGATCATTAGTGAGCTGATTTAAATCTAGTAATTCTAAAGTTGCTACAAATGGCAACTGTCGATTCAGGTAAGGTTGAGTGTACCTAGGATATGATGGAATTTCCTGAGGAATAGGTATTTACATACCAACATGGGGCATCTTCATTTGGTGACGTTGATAAGGTTTTTGTTGAACAAATCTGACATAGGGTGGTTGTTGATAACCAGGTTGAATTTTTGGTTGTCCATAACCTACAAAGCCTTGTTGACCAGAACCTTGGTAAGTTTGATATTGTCCAAACCCAGGTTGAGCCTATTGGGCAAGTCCAAACTGAGGTTGGAATTTTTGGAATTGTGGTTGTTTAAATTGGGGCTCACACGATTGTTGAATCAACTATTGTTGTTGTTAGTACAACTATTGTTGATTTAATGGTTGTTGTTGCCCAATAATGAAAGGTTGGCCAGGTTGTGAATAAACTATACTAGTGTAAGCTTGGGTTAGTCTAGATAAGGGTATACTAACCTAAGGTTGTTGTAGAACCTAAAACGCAAGTGGTTGTTGTACAACAACCTGAGAAACTTGAGATTCTTGCCCCAAAACTTGTGGTTACAAGGTAGATGGACCAGTTTGTACTGGTTGAGATACAACAGTTTGAACTTGTGACTGTGGTATAATAGTGACAACAGGTGTAGTAGGAATAGTTAACACAGTTTCCATTGGTTGTGTTGGATACACAAACCTTGGCTGAACTAGCATTATCGGTTGCCATTGACAAACTTGAATTCCAGGTTGACTTGAATATTGCAGGATATTACCATATGACAGCCCTCTGGGATATGGAGGATAAGGTGAATAAGAATATTGCTCTCCATATGGTGGAAATCTAGTATTTAATGGATACATAGGTCTTTGTTGACCAGATTTCCCAGCTTGATATTGATATGTAGGATCAAACTGTTGAGTTCCCATTAAAAAAGAACCAGGTAGAATTCTAGTTGAGGACATGGGTGATGACCATGGTGTAGAAGCAACCCCTAAGTGGGTTCCAAATAAAGATTGGTAACCAACCAAGACGGACGATTCACCATATAGGTGCAACTCTGGCATGGTAGAAAACATTGAAGAGGTTGCAACAGAAGATTCTACCACAGTTGCATTAGATGATACAGTTTGGGATGTTGACAGTTTTTTAGCCATAGCCAACTGACCCAAAAGTTGTCCTAAAGAATTGACGGGTACTTGAAAATAAGAAGGATAAAACAGAGCAGTAAAATGAGGAGTATGAGGGTAAAGATAAAGCTCAGTTCCAAAGAGTAATTGGGTTCTAGCTGTAGAATATTCTTCCTTATTCCTCGACAACAATTAAACCAGGTGGAAGAACTTCACCGTCTGGTCTATAAAAGATTTTTGGTGTTGATCAAGTGGAAGTTTCAGTAGTTACTGATGTCTGAGGGGTAACCAATTGATCGTATTCTAGTAAAGTAACAACTTCTGAATGTTCAAATTTGAAGTCTAGATGTTCAGGTAAAAGAACAACAATTTCAAAAAGAGGTTCCTGAACAACTTCAGGTTCAGATATAACTTCTGTTTGAAATGTGATAGATTGTGGATTAACTTCTGGTTGAATTGATTCAAGTTTAGAATTAATTTCTTGTTGGGAAACTTCAAGTTGAGGATCAACTTGTTAGTGAACAATTTCTATTACTATTTCACTAGGATTAGCACTAATGTCCTTAGGTAATTGTGAAACTTCTTCTTCAGAAATGAATGTACCAGATATTCTTGGAGTAACTAGAGTCTCAATACTTACCAAAATAGATGATTCAGGAAATTCAGATGAAGAATTAGGAGTTCTTGATGTACTTGACTCAGTTAAGCGAGACTACTTTGACCGAATAGGTGTAGCTTTGGGTGGCAAAGGAGGTTTTCTTGCTATTCTTCATGAATGATAGGGTAATGGTTGATGTTCCTCCACAATTTCTGATTAATTTTATTATCAAAAAAGAAACAAACAAAAAGGGGTAAGCTAGGCAAAATGTTTATCAAGCAACTGTGAATTGCATAATACCTCATGGTGAACCAAGAAGTACAGGTAGGCAATCTCCCTGAATTCTATGTTCATTGTATCATAGTGTAGAAGGCGTCCGACTCGGTTACATAAGGATGGATAACAACCTAGTGTTGTCCTCCCATATATTCCTAAAGGTACATGGAGGCCCAGTCCATATAAGCGATGTCTAATGCAAAACTGCATAGTTAGAGAATTCCCATATACTTTACATACTGTAACACCGCCTTATATACCCAAAGATACGTGGATGAACTACAATATACTCACGTACGTGGAATGAGGTATCACACTTGGGATGTATTGTAGACAAGTTGGCTACGACTGCTTTGTTTTACAATGTCAAAACACGTCTCTAGCCTATAACCACTAAATGTTCTCGTTAATGACAATGTTCCATTAGGTAACTTGATGTTAATTTTAAGTTGATCTTGCTTAGGAATTTTCCTTTCAAGTTCACCATGTGATGTATTTTGAAATTCCTAGGAATGAAACTATCGTGATAAGCATTCTTTCCATTCAATTTAACGATGAAAATACTAGCTACTTAGGGATAGAGCAATCAAATTTCTTTCAATCAAAGAGAAAAGACCACAATATAATGCAATTTCCCTACACTATTCCTCTGAGCACACACAAACTTTTTCAATGCAACATGCACATATTTATTTTCGATTTCCTTAATGTGAATATGAAAAAAAGGAAATATGCACATACAATCAATCAATCTTTCATAAGAACAAATGATTTTATGAAAGTTCTGATTTGAAGGAAGAGAAGACTTTATGACACTTTCTTTCAAATGAAGATTAGTCAACTATATTCCAAATTTGAATATAGATTGATAATGACAAAGAAAACATTAAAGAAACATTAATCAATCAAATCAAAGTAGGGCTAGACAAGGTGTTGCACAAAAATTATCACTTTGACTTTCTACAATCTGTGTGAGTCCATCACCACTCATAATTTCCTCCTTTGCAAGTCTTAAGCCTTAGTTCTTCATATCAAGCCTTGAAAATAAGAGAAAGCCCTCAAAAGTCTCTAAAACTCTAGTTCTGCACTTTCAGTTAGCATTTCCTACGGTCCCGCACCTAATGGTCATGTCCACTACGAACCCGATCGCTCTGTCTCTGTGTTATGGGTGTGAAGCCCTGTAAAAGTTAAAAAGGTTCAAGTATATTCTTAAAAACTCACTTTGAGTCATTTCTGGAAGCTTCTGGAAGGAATCTTGAGGTGGCAAGTTTTCTCTTTTAAGGTACATGCATCCCATACCTTAAGGAGTTAACCCCTTGATGTCAGGAGCTTATCCCTTTGAATAAGGACTCTATCCCTTCATAGGTTGACCTGTAAACTCCTTCCTTTGCACTATAAAATGAAGCATTGGGTTGGTTACTTGGAAGGTTGAAAGCTGAATATTTTTGAGATGAAATGCTACTGGAACTTAGTCTTCCTAATTGAGCTTTTGTGAGGAGATATTACATACCTCCTTGAACTCATTTGGAAGAGTGTGAGGCTTGTCAAAGTAAAGGAGATTCCTGTTTCGGACCCTGGGAGGAGCTTGTACAACATCAAGGCACCAAAGGTTGTAAGGTTCTTCTATTTCAAAGTTAATACAAATAAGTTTATTTTTCTCAATAAGCTGTGTTTTATGGTTTATTTTATGGGTTCCTTGATCACCATAATGAACATGATTTACAATATTAGCTATGCAGGTGTTATTTGATGTGTGCTTGTTTGTGATTGTAGGTTCTCAAAAGGAAATTCTTTCGGACAGTTGAAGGATGGCTGCTACAAACTAGCGTTGGACTTAAGGTAGGGTCTAAACACCTCTATAGTTTTTATTAATGAATCGTAAAATGTTTAGAGAAAGATAGATTTGCTTGCCCTGCTTGTTTCTAGATATCGTTTGATACTAGGGAGATCAGCCTTGTCTACAAGATCAATTTATCCGGCCAACAAATTGGTGACTCCATTAGGGATCTGAATTTCGTTTTTGGTTTTCCTTTGGCTTTGACTTGAGAAACTTGTTCTTGTTTCTGGTTTTTGCTTGATGTGTGTGGGAATGGGTAGGTTTTAGGATCTGGATTATTTTTGTTTTTTTGAAATTTTTAAGAGGACCGCACTTTATTTTTACAAACAGTGCAGGCATATCCGCACTGTTCCTTTAGTGCACAGAGTGGTATTGCATATGGTTTTTTTGGAAGCCTCCGGACCTTGTGAAATTTTTTGAAAAACATAAAATGCTTTGTCCTAGTTAGGTTTAGGTTTCATTTATGACTTTTAGTGTCTACCCAGACCTGCATGTGTTCTATCAAAAATCTCTTGTGAGTAAGTTCCACTGCTATTTTTGCTTTAGATGATTTTCTAGAAGTTTTGCATGCTTGGATTGGTTTTCACTCGGTCTCTGTAGTGACTCAAATATTAGAAGCCTAAGAGACCTTAGATCACCCTGGTGTATTTTTTCCTTCTTGATGATTCTGATTGGTTTGTGACATCCATCCTTGATGAGAAATAGGTTTCGTTTTCTCTTTGCAAATCTTTGAACTAACTTGGTTATAAGTTTTGAATTTCATTTTTATAAAAGAAAACATAGCTGGGTTTTTTTATTATTGATTTGTTATTCTGAACGAATTAATCCTTAGTTTACTAAATGACTAAGTAAAATGTCCTCAGATATATTTGAAGCTTTTATTTTGATTAGGTTTTTAAAAAAAGTTTTTAGATCTCAAGATTAGTTTTTGTAGTTTTGAGTGTTTTCTAGAAATTGTAGAATCTCTTTTGAAAGAATTGTTTTTTGTAGTTTTTGAGTGTTGAAAAAGAAAAAGGATTTTTTGTGAGCATAATTAGTAGTCTTATTTTGAGTTCCTATTGAAAAAGACAAAAATATTTTCTTTTCATTGACACGTTGAAAGAAAGATTTGTTTTTCAAAGAATTGCATTTTCAAACTCTTTCTTTTAGCTAGAAATTCATTGAAGGAAAAAAGAATTGTCTATCATTCTTAGGTGCATTTTTTAGTTTTTTTAGAGTCGAGTCTTCACACCATCAAAGTTTCATTTCCATACCTATTGACTTAAGAAACAACCTATAAAAGTAACGCTTAATTAAAATTGATCTAGCAATCTTTTTTATTTCTAGGGCTCTTATCACCAATATAGCTTAGGCTAGTATCTTGGAGTAGGGATTAATTAACTCTCCAAGGTAGCTAAAACAATAAGTAGCTATATCTTGTGGTAGGAAATAAATCCAATTGTAATTGATATAATCTGGGAAGCTCCTCTTAAAGGACTCAATCACGAGATCATGTCCGAACCTTTGAGACAATCAAGTGTGTCTCATTGGGAAAGATAGAAGATTTGCATGTATTATAAATGGTAAACCTCAGATTAACCATTGACGAGGAGCCTAGGGTCACTTGTTGGAAAACCTCGAATTGATCATGTCAAGGAACCTTCAAGGAGATTGAGATTTTTTACACGTAGATCGGATCGTAGATTGTTCCCCAAGTTGTATTTATCAACTATAGAGGCAAAATACATGGCAGCCACTCATGCAAGCAAGGAAGCATTTTGGTTGCAAAGATTACATCCAAGTATGGGATTAGTACAGGGAGCTATAAGGATATACTGTGACAGCCAAAGGGTAATTTTCTTAGCAAGGAACCCCACATATGATTCAAAGACAAAGCACATTGATGTTAAATATCACTTTGTGAGGGATATGATAGAAGACAAAAAGGTGTTGCTGGTAAAGGTGGACATTTTGAAGAAAACTGTAGATGCAATGAAAAATCTATGAGCTATGAGAAGTTCTCTTGGTGTAGAGAGACAATGGGCATTTCAGGGCTGAAAAAAATGACTAAGCTCTCCTGTGGCCCCTTGTGTAAAGAAAACAACAAGTGGGAGAATGTTGCTTTGTGTTATATTCATTCCACGACTAGCCCACATAGTTAACTGGGGGGTTAAAGGGGGGGCAGAACCTCCCCCTTCATTGCACCGATTGTGTAGCGGGGGGGTCACAAGGGGTTTGAGGGGTACCCTAACCCCACTTTATTGGGTCCAGGATAGTGCCCTGGAAAATTTTGGTTTTGGACCCTATGTTAGGTTGGGCGGACCCACCTATGGTTTTGTGCATGATTTTCGCACATGTTTTTTCGGACGCGATGGTTTTTTGTCCATGGTTTTGGACGCAATGGTTTTCAGTCCATGGTATTGGATACTTCGACATGTATAAATATGTAATGTAACATTGAAAGGAACATAATGAAAAATCAAGCTGGTAGTCTCGGTTTTGGGATCCAAGGGAAAATCTTTATGTATATGTATTTTATGTGTTACGCTCTTACATTGTTTATTTTGTGTTTTAGAATTCATATGCAGGAAATTTCATGATGGGGTTAAAACCTACATTCCCTTGTTGGCCAAAATACTGATTCCTAGCTCCTATCCCACTAACCGTAGGGTTTGTCCAACTCCGAAAGGGGTTACTACCTTGACTTGTAAAAGGAAAATTCATAGACCCTACTGTCAGATTGGAATGTGGTATATGACCACTTCCAAATGGGAAACCCTAAAAAGAAGTCAATCCACTCATCGTGGATGTAGAGGTGCTTGATGGTATATTCAAAGGAATAGAAGGAATTCCTTGAGAGGGAATTCCAAAACGAAAAAATCCAAAACGGGATGCATTAGGTTGAGAACTTCCACTCGTCGATGGAATGGAAGTAGACCGAAATATAGATGTGCTAGGAGTGTTAGAAGGGATGGAAATATTTCCTCCCCCTTGCATAGATATGGGGGTCTGCATGCTCGCAACACATGTCATGGATGCCATGCTTCCAGTAGTGGTCATCGAAGGGATAGATGTGTGTGGACCTGTGCTCAAAGGCCTGTGAGTTGGAGTTCCAACGTATAACAATACGTCTAGATGATTAGGAGGGAGAGGAGAATTTGGAGCTGCAACCAACTCTAAAAGCTATTCTACTTCAATACTATCTTTCAACTGGAAGAGTACTCGAGAAAGAACTGGTGTGTTCCTCTATAACTCTATGCTAGGACCAAGTCTATCTTGTGAACTAATGCCCCCAAGCGGAGATCAATCTCCAATGTGCCTGCTACCACTGGTTGAAAACCACTAGTAGAATCACTCCTACACCTTCTGGGAGAAGGATCTGGACTTGTAGTTGAAAGCCCACAAAGTCTCTGAGACCATTGAGATGGTTGGTCAACCACTTTGAATTATTATAAAATCTACTTAAAGACTCAAGAAAATTAAAAGCTAGGCCAACTAGGAGCATAAAACACTCACTAAAATGTCCCTAAAGATATCAGCAACCAAGAAACTTCCAAGTATTTCTGCTCTTGGTGATTATGATTAGACACCAAAATATAAGAAAGTTAATAATAAGGGCCTTCCAAAAATAGTTTGGGGTAATTATGCGCCAAGACTACTAGTGAAGGTATCAGAGGTAGTTACACTGATCTCCAGACAACAACCTTTGCCGGTGCAAGCCCCAAGCTTCGCAAGGGTGCCCTCTAAAAGTATTGTTGAACATGATGCAATGTCAACCTTAGGTGCCATGAGATTCCCCTGTGCAGCCACTTATGTGGAATCCTAGGATAGGAAACTAAAGACACCAACTCGTATCAGAAGCTAGGTGGAACAGTCGTGAGGTAGGATCCAACAAGTAAGAGAGGGTGTATCTCTCATCCTTATCTTCACAAATCATCATGCTTAACTCCCAGTCACGGAGCTTTCCCAGTCTCCCTAACATTATTGGATTTCTCTCTTTAATCAGACTTCTATGTTTTACAATTTAAAGCGGCCTTGGAGAGTTTACTCTCCTCTCGCCTAATCCAAGTCCCTAAATAAACCTAAACTTGTTGGTGTATTTTGATGACAATACAAAAAGTTCTAGTTTATTTTACTAAGCACTTTATTTTAAATGGTTGTTCTTTTAAGTCAAAGGGATAAATGGAAATGAAACCAATGGTGTTTGTATGATGCAAAATAAATTAATGAGAAACTAACTTATATGAATGCAATCACTTGTTATTCAATGAAAATAAATTTCTACTTGGGTTCTACGAAACTTCTATAAAGAAAAAAAAAATTATTTTCTTCTCTTAAAGCACACTTCACACTCACAAATCCTAAAAAGACTATTGATGCTTTAATAATGCAAAACTACCCTAATGCAAGGTGTACATGAAAATGCAAGATCCTAGATTACTCTAAAAATAAATGAAAGCAATTGTTTATAACTTTAATAAGCCAAATTAAATGTTTGAAAAGAATAAAAATTTTGAATGCAAAATCTTATCCAAACAAGAAGGACTAATCCAAAAAGATTACAATTCACTTTCAAAAAATCAAAAGAAACCAAAATCAAACTTGGAAAAAATAAGACAAAACAATGTTTTTTAAGAACTTTTCTTTTTCAAGAAGCAATGAAAACAACCTTTCGAAATCACTCAAAATTCCACCAAAGACTCAAAGACCAAAAGAAGAGCACAAGGAAACTTTTCAAGTCACTAATTCAATAACGAATGAAAACTTGAACAAAAAAAGTTTCAACATGCACTAAATGACCCAAACAACAACAAAGAGCTTTGAGAAATTGACCAAGAAGTCAAGAAAGAAACCCTTTCAAATTTGTCTAAAGAAACTTTCAAAAATCAAGAAAAGGTGTAAGGCCGCAAAATGACGGAAAGCAAAGCAAGTAAACCAATAATCAAGCTTGACACTAAAATTGAAAACAATTTTTTGTTCTAGAGGACCAGAATAATCAAGAACTTCTATAAGAAGTCTTGTGTGTCAAAACACAAATCATAAAACTCACTCAAAAGAAAACCTAGGACAAAACTTTTCAAAGTGGAAAAGAATTCGAAATAGTAAGCTCACTAGATAATAAAATTCTAGAGATAGAAATTGACCACTCAGAGAACAAATAGACCAAGAAACAAATCTTTTTGGGCAGAAATATTTGAAAAAGCATGCAAAAAAGGGTATATGCGAGTGTGTTTAAGCACATAGGCATGTACACGCACTTCTGGTAAAGGAAACTCATGTATAAATGGGTTAACTTCAAAAAAACAAGAATGTGTACACTACTATAAATAGACAAAAGTGTGTATACTGAGTTTTGCAAGAAAAATAAAAAACAAAGCCTGATAAAAAAGATCAGACATAAGGTCTGAGTTCCTACTAGACCAAACAATACCGTCATAGCAAGCAAACCAAGAATTGAGCCCTGACTGACACTAAACAACCCAAACTAGGAAGAACAAGATTGTTATCCCTAGTGGAGTCGCCAATTCTATTACGGGAATAAGTACCCGAGGGATTTAGGATGGAACCCCAACAGAGCAAGAGAAAACTATAGTGAGAAACACTCATACAACTCACACAACATGCTTATATAAACAAACTATGCGATAGCAACCATACTCAGATGTCCTTCGTTTGCATAGTTCCAACAGGATTCAAACCCTCTGCAACTCCTGATGGTCTTCGAATCTGCAAAATTAACCAATTTTCACATACATAGCAGTATATAGATAAATAATTTTAACAAAACTAACTTTATATCATATAAGCAAATGATTATTTATACATCAAAATCATTCATACATGAATTAAAATAGTATCTAATGCATAAACAAAGTTAATCTCAGGAACAAGACATCATTTCTATTTATTGTAGAAAGCTATAACTAACACGGAGAGAATGCACCTGAGTCTTCTTCTTCCAGCTCGAAGAAGAACCGTCCTCCAGATCTGTCAAGTCCCAGTCTTCAACGGCCTCCTTCCATAACCAATACCACGATATCTCAAGCAAGTGCGAGAATATCAACACTCAAGGAAACAAGGGTTTCCTGAAACTTGGGGAAGTGCTTGAAGCACAGGGATACTTCAGAATCAGTCAGGGATAATCTCAGTATAATAAGTATATCTCTTCTCCTCCTTAAGGCCTTCCCATAGAAGTCTATTTATAATTCTCCCAATTAGTTTTTTAGTTAGGAAATAGTTGAGCCAAGGGAAATAGGAGGTAAAAAAAAGGTAAAACCCTTGAACTCTGCCCATAATTAAGGAAATTTATTTTTTTTAAGTGTTTTAACACATATACCCGGTTTGGGTATGGACTAACCTACATGTACACACTTTTATCTTAGGGAAAAGTAGCATATAGGGAATAAAACACTATTTTTAAAATATTTGGACCAAGTCTGGAAGGAGGGGTTGCCCTAGGCCATAAACCAAGAATTACAAATACCAAGGGTGGTAAATGGAGCTATAACACTTATTTTGGAAATGTAATGTTGGTTGTAAAAGATCTACCCATGGTCCGTGGACCATGGGATTGTATAAAAAGAGCTAAGCTCTAACTAGTTAATGACCATGGGATTGTATAAAAAGAGCTAAGCTCTAACTAGTTAATAACATAACACGATGAAGAGAGTCATAGCTTTAGGGTAAGAAGACTAAGTCTTGGGTTGTAGCATGGGTAGAGGCTCTGCAGCTAAGTGCACAGAGGCCTAGGGTAGAAGTCCACGGCTGAGTGTCTAGGGCAAGTGAAGTCTGTAATCGTCTAGAATTATCAATAAAGAGAAGTTATTCTACAAATTTTGTGTATTTTTTCAGTTAATGGGTTTGAATATCTTATGTATGAATTTCCCTTATCATGCTTATATGGTGTGAAAATGACTGTAGTTACATTGAATAATAGAATGAAATCACAAATATCTTCTTATGTGGTGATAACATGAAGTATTTGACAATATAAGCAAATCATTTAAGATAATAGAGGAATCTACATTGCATGCTGTTATAGCCACATGAAAGTATGTAAGCCACAAGTTAAAATTACGTGAAGTTTGATCGTGTACTCTCACGAAGGTATTGAAAGCCGGAACAAAGGGTTTGTCTTACAAGCCCTAGAGTGAGATCACCTGCGTGAAGGTAGGGATAGAAGAGATAAAATGACATCACAACCATCTCAAGGGTGAAAAAACTTGGTTCCAGCATCCCTCCATACTACTTTGGGTGAGACTTTGGTTTACACTCCACCGACTGATGCAGAAAGGGCCAGTAGTGTAGTTATTTGTTTGGCTAATTAACATTGAACTTGAGTCAGGCCTTCTCAAGCCCACACCAAGGGGCCAGCCTCCCAACATTATCACAATTTTTCCTACCTACAGCTCCAACAGTCATCTAACAGTTCCCTTTAAGAATTGCGTAGCTTTTGCTACCAAGCTCCAACAACTAACCATGAGTTCCCCCCAGGAATTGTGCAGTTTTTTCTCCCAAGATCCCAACAATTGACTACCAATTCCCCTCAAGAATTCCATAGTTTTTTCTACCAGTGACTAAGCAATTGACTGCTAGTTCCCCTCAAGAATTGCACAACTTTTTCTACCAAGCTCCCACTGTGTACTCATTCTAGAAATTTCGTAGAGTTTTCCTACTCAACCTTTCCACAACTCAAACTTTTCCTCTAAAAAATCGAGCAATTTATTCCTCCAACTAAGCCATACCCTGTGTACAACCACTGTTGATTCGGATTGCCCATCTTCATCACCTAGTGATGCCTACGTAGTTTTCATCAGCAATGCCTAGAGCCTCCATCCCACCTCACAACCTTGTCACCTCTCCCGATCACCTACATCCAAAATGATCATGCATCGGGGTAGACTAGGAGGTTTATGGATTTGATGTCATCTTATCATGAGTGAATGCAAACATAGGTACACACACAAACATGGCACGATGATGGATGGGATGAACAAAGGGAGCACACTCAGAAGGACAGGTTCACCAACTGACGAATAGAAGATGCATGCAAAGAGATGTGCTCTTGAATGGGTGATCATGCAAATATATGTCCACGGATGAGCAGATGAGAGAACATGCAATATGTGTTCACAAATGGATGGAAGGGAAAACATGCACCTTTCCCAAACGGAGGAACCTGTCAAGCTTACCAACATAAAAGAAAGGAGAAATGTGTGAATGCAACATCAAATGAACCAATGACCATCAAAGCCTTCGTGCACTTTTGCATGCATAAGTGAAGATGTGACACAACATGAGGACATCCATCACCTAGTAGCACAACAACTCAACATGCACACCAGTAGTAGCATGAATGTACCTGTCGTGTCATGTCGAGTCATGTCATGAGTCATGTCATCCACATCTCTATTGTGGGCCATACTATCAATTAATGTAATGTAACATCGAAGTCCAAGGGACCCACTTGTTGTATGAAGAGTTATGTAAAGTCAAAAAGTCATGGAAGTCAAGTAGTCATGTGGGTAGTCGAACAACCACAAGGGTCAGTTTCACCCTTCACTATAAATACCCCCTCATTTGTACATGCAAAGGAATTTTTCACCTCCGATCCTCCCACATAGCCTTGAGAATCTGTAATATTTTCTTTGAGGAGTAAGTAGTGGATCCAATGCCCCACACGAAGTGTTAGTGATGTATGGTGTAACGATGTGTCTTGGAAATTTCACTTAATTCAGAAGCTTGCTCATAAAACATAACATTTTCACACATGTATTGTAACTGTTGTAAGGCTAATCTTTAACACTTGTAACACATGTTGCTTTAACTTGTGTTTAACACTTGAACTAATTCACTTGTTGTAATACATCTATGTTAATGAAAATGTGTTATATATGTGGTTAGGAATGTCTTTCCCATGTAGACTACTCTCCCGAACATCAAACAAACCTCTCACATAAAAATTTCTATAATAACCGTTGTACTCATGCAAACTAATTCGCTAAGTGTTATACATGTTATCTTCCCTTGTGTGTTTTTAATGTTGCATCCATGTGGATTGTTTCACCGAAAGCTATGCATGTCCTATTGTGTTGTGTGGTCCTAGCAGAGTTGGAACTACTCCCAACTGAATTGGGACTCACTCCCACTATTTTGGAGAATTTGGTATCTACGAATAAATACTAATTCCCTAGATAAGTAGCTATATCTAGAACAACAGTTTAAAGTGTTTTAGTCTTTTCCTATAATAAATAGATAAGATGAGAGGATGAGAAGACCTACTTGTAGTTCTGCTTTCCTCTCATCTCCTTTATATCGATCCCGTCACTCCTTCCCACACTTAATACACTTGAGAAGTACCTGTAAACACAACAGAAAACAAAGAATTGATCAAGGCAGGTGATCTATTAAATATAAGTGAAAGGAATCAGATACAATTCACACATATATGCATTATAAAATATTACGAACATATGGGAGAAAGGTTCAAACACTTTATTGAATATAAGAAGGAATTACAAACATTGGTGTCTGATTCAAAGACATTCCTCCAGCTTGGATCCCATCCACATCACATCAAAAGCATGACAAACTTGTAGAATTACAATACTTGCTTCAAAGCCAAATCTCATAGAAACATTATCTCCATACCATTCAACATAATCCAGCTCTTCATCACTTAGATGAGTGGTCAATTTATAGGAAGATGAAGGAGGTCTTATCATAAATGGTGGAATTGAATGGCCTTCCATACTTATAATTATTTCCATGGAGGAAGGTATGAGAGGATAGGATGCATGTTAACTCATTCCTCATCCATTTTTGAGCTCATAGGAGTTTATAAGTGAGGGAGCCTTTTAAATGACTCCAAAAGATAATAATATTCCCCAAACCCTATGTGAATTTCGCTCAACCTCACCTAGTGGAGGTGAAAGGAAGCCTAAGTGCTTTGCAGAGAACACTGGCATGGACTTAACTACTCTACAGCATACCCTTACAAGGGCTTACCTCTGCTGGTCCCTCTAGAGGTTGTTTCTAGATGTCTTCAAGTCATGAAACTGTCTGGGAAGGAGGAATTCAAATGGGTGACTTATTTAGGGCATGTAGCAACTCAAATTAGGGTTTGATGAGCCCTAAAACACTAATCTGAATGATGGGATTGATGTGCCCAAATGGATCTGTAACAGTTGCCCCCTAAAACATGAAGTTGTAAAAATGCCAATGTCAAATGAAATGCTTTACGATGTGATGAGGAGGTATCGAAGTGAAAGGTGACATGCATCAATTACAATACATATATCATGATATTTGATTTTACATGAATTGCTGAGGGAAGGCATTCCCATGCTCAACTTATAAACTTTCATTACATGTACATAAATAGTCGCCTATAGATATAGACCCATGATTGGAATGACCATCAATGTAAAGCCATTGTACATATGATTTAGTACTCCTGAAATCGCAGCCCAAATGGATGAAACTAGATATGGGGTCTTCTATCTCATTCAATCATTCACTAAAGTACAAGTCTAACCATATGAATATGTGATCTGAAGTTGAACATGGGAAGACACCATCTAATTACCAACCAATAATGTAAGTTGTTAACAGATGCGAGAGAAATCACCGATAATGATAATGATCCTCAAGGTACTATAGTACATTCTGCATGGTGTGAATGGATGATTTGATGTCCAACATCATACAAAGTCTTTCAGTCGAAGGCCATTGATGTCAACCTATCACCGGAAGCGAGAAACCTGCCATTGATGCATGCAAGCCTCAAGGTACTTGAAGGGTGTTTCTAAGTCAACTTCTTGGATAATGTGCTGATGTTGACAGGAAGAGACTCATCATAGGAGGGCCTTGAGGTATCCCACATCAATGAAACGAAATGGGTGTAGTGATTTTAGAGATGGAATTTGGCTAACAACACAAGGTTTAGGAATGGCGGTCATGAAAATGAAGGTTTATGGTATTGCAAAGGATGAATTTTGACTGAATGACTTCTCATGAATGTGTTGGCGACACTGAAATGAATTGTTAGCATTGACCCAAAACAAAATGATGGATGGTATGATAACCATCAAGCTAATAAGCCAACCCATATAGTCACATGATGGAGTGAAAGTGTCATGTTCAAGAGTGACCTGCTACCATAAATTAGTTTTCCCCTTTTTCCCATTTCCCTAGTCATTACTAACCAGTACCTCTTTATTTTTATCAAGCTTGAGGAGGATAACACATTCTTGTTGTATAATTCAACCCTTCGGGTGAATCCATTGCTATTTGATGTTTTAACGAGTCTAGCGAAGTTGAAACTCGGTCTTGTCTAGATGGACAAGTTTGTCACTATTTGATGTTTTAACGAGTTTAACGAATAGGATAATTCAGTCCTTTTCATTTTTAGAGAGTTTGAAAAGGGACAAAAAGAAAACACCACAAGTTCTTCTTCATAAATTAATCTCTCAAGTATGAAAAAACATAAAATAATACAAGAGAGATGTCATTTCCAACCTGTTAACGAGCTGGAAAGGAAAAGTGCTCAGCAATCTTTTGATGTTTAGAGAGTCTAAAGAGAACTTAAAGAGGACTCCAAGGGGGTTCCTTTTTTGTTTTTAACAAAGCTCGAAAAAGAGATAAAAAGTGTGCTCTATGGTCAAAGGTACAATTTACAATCAAGCATGTTGAATTCTGTAAGTCAGTTGCAAAACCTGCTCAAAACACCACCAAATGGATTAAAAATACTTGTTTCATAGGAAAAAATAGATAAATACTAATGTTTACTAGATTAATGAACATGAAATAAGCATAAAACAAGTTTTTACCATGATATTTTTACCATTTGGAACTTACCATTCAGTTTTGTGCTTTGAGGCAGTTTTTTACATTGGCCTTCACCAGCTAATTGCGAGAGATTCTGTGGACCATTTCCCGAGCCGTCTGGACCAGGTAGGGGCTAAGCCTCTCTTCTTTATTTTTAGTTCATTATTTTGTCATTTCAAGCAAGTTTTAGGGATTTTTGGGGCCCCTGGGGTTTCATTTTTTGCTTTTTGATCAGCGCAAGCTTTCACATCGAAAACTACATTGAAGATCACTGAAATAGAAGGTTGCATGCTCTGCAGTGCACCTTCTTTGTGCTTGGGCTAGGTTGGGTGAGCTTCCCAAGTTTTATTTAGCTATTTGCTCCAAAATTTCTCCTGTTTTTTGCATGGAAAGGATCCTAACTAAGCTTATGATTGTGTTTCATGCTTTCATCAAATTAGAATGTTGATTACATGGCGAGAAAGAGAGCACAAAGAACAAGACATGGTTTCCCTAAACAATCCAGGTATAGTTGAGGCCCTTATAAACTATGGGTTACTCAAATACTTCAAGTTGTCGAGAATGAGGCAAAAAATAGAACTACTGTAGTTCCTTGTTCATGCATGGAATCTGGCAGATCAAACTTTTCACATTAGGGACAAGATGGTCCCAATTACCATTGATGATATTTACTTTCTTACCAGACTATTGAGGCGAGTTGCCCCCATCTCAATTTCTCGATTTTCCCATGGAGGTGAATTGGTGAGAGATTATATTAGACAATTTTATTGGCCAGGTACATAGCCTAGCAAGGACGGAAAAATAAACATCAGGGATGTAGGTGATTTGCCTTTGCGAATGATCCTCTTGACAATCACAAAATTGGCTAGCAGTTCAACACTACATCTCGCGAACAAATCTTATATGAAGTATGTATTGGAGTGTCTAGAGCCAAGAGTTTTCAACTGGTGTGAGGTTGTGCTTTCTTCACTACTAGTGTGAGGTTGTGCTTTCTTCACCGAAATAACAACTGACCAAGGTAAAAATTCGTAAGACGAAGAATTTTTGCTACGATTCGATCTTAATCCTTTTACCTTAGACAAAATCCCATTTATGCAACCACAACATCTATCATTGGGTGTAGATGGTTCTAGAGATCCACATATGCAGAGGTGGGTCAAATTGATGGTTTGACATGCGGGTTAGTCAACAATCATTTTTTTCCAATGCAATTTTAGTTGGTTCGAC
>APFE030242978.1:7623-22073 GCA_000404065.3 Pinus taeda
AGTGGGTGAGGTACAATAAGCTCCCCACTAGCTGTCGGTAGAGAGTGCTGTCAACTAATGGAGTGTCACCTCCATCCTCAAGGCGGACCCCAAACAGAAAAGGAGTCGGTGCTAGCTTGCAGTCATTCATGCGAAATCTCTCGAGGAGATCTCGTGCATACTTAGCTTGAGAGAGTTTGATGCCTGTGGCATCCTGGCTAATCTCAAGACCAAGAAAGAAGTGCAATGGACCCATGTCCGTAATCAAGAACCTATCATGCAAGGCCCTCTTGACTGTAGAAATGGCTGAAGCCGAGCTGCCAGTGATTAGGAGATCATCTACATACAAAACTAAGATAAGAAGAGAATCATGTGTCTTAAACATGTAAACATTTGGATCAGACTTACATCTTTCAAAGTTTTGTGATAAGAGAAAAGAATCCATCTTTGCGTACCAAGCTCTCGGGGCCTGCTTAAGGCCGTAGAGAGATTTCTTTAGTCTGCAGACCAAAGATGAATCCTGAATGAAACCATGTGGCTGCTCCATGTAGATCTCATCGGATAGGTCTCCATGAAGAAAGGCATTCTTCACATCCATCTGATGTACTTCCCACCGTTGGGCAGCTGCAATGGCAAGTGTAAGGCGTATGGAATCCATATTTGCTACTGGAGCAAAGGTCTCGTCATAATCAATGCCATGCACTTGTTGGAAGCCTTTAGCTACTAGCCTCGCTTTCCGTCTGGTGATTTGCCCATCTATAGCACTCTTGGTCTTGTAGACCCATTTTTTCGAACAAGTTTCCTTCCTGAAGGAAGGGGGACCAGATCCCAAGTCTGGTTCTCAAGGAGGGAGTTATACTCCTCCTCCATGGTGGACTCCCAAGATGGATGCCCAGTAGCCTCAACATAAGACTGTGGATCAGAAGACTGAACCAAATGACAATGCCAGGAGGGCGATGGTTTAGTGGCAATGAGGACAAGAGGAGGCTCAATAAACTCTGACCTAGTCCTCTGCAGATCAGAATTATCCCCCACAAGACCATTTCTAGCAGCTGGTTGGTCTTGTGCGTATATCTCCCGTAAGCTCCTTTTTCTCTGATTTATGACAGGGGAATATGATTCACTGTTGGAAGCTCGATCTGGGCTTGGATGTGGATCATCATTTGCATGCAATAGATTTGTATCTGAAGACTCTGTCTCTGCATCTGCATGCTCTTCCTTGGTATCTGCATGATCTGTATCTGCATTTGAGGGCACTGAGTCATCATCTTGGACATGAGGTAGATAAAAAGTGTCTGCATGCGGTGATTGAGGTGCATGCGAGAGACTTTCCTCAAATTTGACACTTCGCTCAATGATGAGCTTATCCATAGAGGGAATGAGGAGTCAATATCCCTTCACACCATCAGGGTATCCAACAAAGATGCACTCAATGCTGTGTGGATCAAGAGCTTTCCTCTTTTCAGAGGGGATCTGGGCCCATGCTCGAGAGTCGGAAACACGGAGGTGAGTGATCTTTGGTTTAGTGTCGCTCCAAGCCTCAAAGGGGGTTTGATTCTTGATAGACCTATGAGGAGATCTGTTTTGGATGTAGTTAGCACAATTAAGTGCTTCATCCCATAGCTTATGAGGCAGTGACTTAGCATGCAACATGCAAGAAGCCATCTCTTTGAGAGATCAATTCTTTCTCTCATCAACTCCGTTCTACTGCAGAGTGTATGGAACTATGTACTACAACTGTATGCCTAACTCAAGGCAAAGGTTTTGAAGTGTTGTGTTAACATATTCCCCCCCATTTTCTGTATGGAGGGCTTTGATCTTTCTCTCTGACTGTGTCTCAACTAGTGCTTTGAAATCTTCAAAGTGTGCACAAACTTCAGATTTGTTCCTGAGAAGATACACCCAAGTATACCATGAGAAACCATCAATAAATGTAAGCACATACCTTGCTTTCTTGATGGAAGGATGAGGAAAAGCCCCCATGAGATCACTATGGATCAGATCTAAAGGAGAGGATGCTCTGTGAGTCTTGCCAGTGTCAAATTTTTCTCTAGAATGTTTTCCAAGGACACACCCTTCACAAACTCCTTTTGAGAAACTAATATTTGGCAATCCTTCCACCATCTCATGCTTGCTTAGCTGCTGCATATACCTGTAATTTAAGTGACCAAACCTCTTGTGCCAAAGCCTACTACTATCATCAGCATGTGTCAGCAATAAGGAGGATTCAAATTCAATCAATTCAGAAAATGTATACAGTCTGGCTCCATTGTTTACCTTACTGGTTGCAATTTTGGAGCTGCTATGCAGGTCATATATGTTCACTACATCTCGAGTTAATTCCACTCTCTTTCTGGTGCCAGAATGAGTAATCTGATAAATTGAAAGTAATTTTAACAAAAGTTTTGGAACATGAAGCACATCTTCAAAGCTTCCATGTAAAAGTTCCACTCTACCTTTTCCAGTGACCTCTATAGGTGAGTTATATCCCATGAGGATGGGAGGTCCTTTCCATGCATCCAAAGAGGAATAGACTTCCTTTGCAGTAGCCATATGATGTGATGCACCAGAATCTATAATCCATGCATCAGGGGAAGAATTAATTGCAACTAAAGCATGAAATTGTTACCTTTCCCATGTGGTAGATCCTCAGTTTTCTTCTTGGAACCCTGAGGGATGTGGTCCCCAAGGTTGTACTTCTGAAGTATTTCTACCATTTGCTCAATTTGTTTCTTCATGCAAGAGGATTCTAGATAGAATCCTCTTTGATAGTAGGTTCATCTGTTTCCTTTCTTCCCTTTCACATTTCTCGAGCTAGAGGAGTCATTAAAGGGCTTGGTGTATCCTTCCTTCTTTGGATGGGAATGTGCTTTTCCCTTGTCTTTTTACTACTGATTTTTCTTATTTGAATCAAATCTGTGATTTTTATTGTGGCTGCCATCATGCAAAACAAGTGCATGCACTTTTGGAGGTTTTATTTTCCCCATGCTAATGAGTTTATCTTGCTCAAAAGTAAGGGACTCCATGAACTCATTGAGAGAAGGCATAGTGTATGATTTACCTGTTGCAAGCCTTACTGAATGAAATCTAGACTCAAAGACGGAGTATTCCAGTCTGAGCTTTGACATAATAGAGAGAACATGGTGACTCTCTTCCTTGGATTTTTCAATTCCACAACCCTTGAGTTGCAGCAATAGATCATTATATTTGGTGAAGAAGTCTTGAATTCTGTCATAGTTCCATGGATCCAATGACAGTAGCTCCACTTCAAGCAGATGTCCTTTCATCTCATCTTGTTTTCCGTAGTGTTCTTCAACCTTTTTCCAAATCTCATTGGGGGTATTGCAGGTAGATAAATGAAACTACAACTCTAGAGAGATGCACATGCATATGGATCCATGGGCCTCATCCATATGGTTGAGGTACTTGTATTTCTCTATGGCTGAAGTGGGTTCCACTTCTACAACCATGGTAATCTTGTACAACCCTTTTTAACGAAGGTATCAAGCCATTTGGTCCTTCCATTCGTGATAATTGTACGGTGTTAGGATCGATGTTTCGGGAAACTCCATTTTCTATCGATCTTCAATCTCCAAGCTGTAATACCTACAAAATAAAGTATTGGTGCACCTTTTATCTAGAAACCTATGGGCTATGATACCATGTAAATGTGTTAGAAATCCTGCATAGATGAATCTAGCTAGTAAAGGTTGAACACACAGCTTTGCAGAGCAAAAACACTAAAAGAAAATCGAAAGAACAAAAGAATGATTCATTAGAAAATACGTTACAATGCTCATGATATAGCCTTATTGGGTGAATATCCCAAGGTAATGCACCATAGTGGTGATCAATGAGAAGATTCAACACCTACAACAAGTTCCAGAGAGAACTAGCCAGTAACTGAGTGAAAGAAGGAGCAAATCACGGAGTAAATTATGCAAAAGAACTAACCAGTTGCGGAGTTAAAGAACGAGAAAATCAAGGAGTAAATCATGTAGAAGGAATCTTGCATGTAGTCCCATGCTCTAACTAAGATTCTGCATGTAGGTGTGTAGTACTTCCAACCCCAACCACGCCATGGGACGTCCAGAAAAGTGCATTCCCAATAGTTCCGCACTATGCGTTACCACAACAACTTTGCTAGTCTCCACAATACGCTTTTCCACAAATCCAAAAGGTTGTCTTGATTGAACATACCTCAGTAATTGAGCGTCTCATTCCAACGACCGTTAAAGATGCTAGTGATCTGGATGTGCTTTGAACATCTCATTAAACCGCCGCAGAACAACTATGATGTTCAAAAGAAAAATTGTGAACCATATATCATCGTGGTTGGAGTGTGCAAGCATTTACTGTCCACGCAATCTCAGGCCTCAGTGGATTTATAAATCTTGAAACTGCAGTGAGCAAAATAAACCAATCATTGATATTTGCAAGGTTGTGCAAGCATTTCCTATCCATGCAATCTTAGGCCTCGATGGATTTATAAATCTTGAAACTGTAGTGCGCAGAATAAACTAACTCTTGATATTTGCAGGATTCTGACTCTGCCCCCACTCAAAGGCATCATGAGAAGACTTTTCCTTGCCCTTAACTCGAATAATATTTTTGCAAAATCCTTTTTTCTGCATGTGACCTATGGAAACCCCGTCGTCGACATTTCCAGTATGGCATTTTAGTCCAGCGTGCGCACCTCCAGTACGACCCCATAATCTAATTTAAATTTTCAAAAAATATTATCTATGCCCAAGCCTTGGCAAAGCTTTTAGGCTTCATTTTCTTCTTGCTCCTCACAGAGCCATTGCTCCACTGGAATTGCTTGTTTGTGAAACGAGCTGTTGCTTCAACCAGTGCCACCACTTCGTGGATGGGAACATTCCGAACAACTAGCTGGGCCCTTGCCAACCTGGCTTTGATACCACTTATTAGGTTTCAAGAGAAATAAATATAACAATCAAGAAACACACATTCAAACCATGTACACCATGATTATCTCGAAAACTCCAATTGGGGAAAAAACCAACCAACAATAGATCTATTATTGTCCTTGGCTAAAACACAGCCAAGCTGGCCAACAACTTGAGGTTTCACCACTCGACCATGGCTTTCACCCCTCAACCATGGCTCCCTACAATTGAGAATACACAAGCCTTTTAAGGGCTTCAACTGCATGTAATACCATGAGCTCAATACCATAAGTAACCAATACTAGGTGCCAATGTTGGAAATAATACTGAGAGGAGGGGGTGAATCAGTATTATCAAACAGATACTTTTTCATTTTCACACTGACATTCATGTACGCGACTTCAGTTAAGGGTATACGCGTATATACGTGACTGTATTAAATGCAACAAGCGTATATGCAACAATCTTATGATTCAGTTAGCTTATCTTCAGTAAATGCAACAAAAAATTATTAACCACATTAACAATAAACAGGTGTAGTAAAACAGTACAGATCATCACACATAAGAAGCACACATGAACACCATGATGTAAGGTGGAAACCCAATGTGGGTGAAAACCACCTGCTACAATTCGTCTCTTTCTTCCTTTAATAAGAAACTTCTTTTACAATGTACTGGTGCAGTCCTTTACCAGCACGTAGGCTACAACCTGCAGAAGGCTACAACCCTCTCTCATTTTCCAATTACTTCTGGAAGGGAGCTACAACCCCCTTAGCTCTTGTACTAGTAGATATACTAGTACGTAGG
Organism: Pinus taeda; assembly: GCA_000404065.3. Classification (NCBI taxonomy): domain Eukaryota; kingdom Viridiplantae; phylum Streptophyta; class Pinopsida; order Pinales; family Pinaceae; genus Pinus; species Pinus taeda. The sequence continues at coordinate 13,322 of APFE030242978.1, forward strand.
TTCTGACCTACAGAAGGCTGCAACCTTCTTTTCTTCAGGGACCATGTTTCATCAATTTTCAGACTGGATCCATAAGTACAAAGCAATCACTGTTGCAGTACAATCATCCACTTCTTGCATCAAAAAATCTCTAAATCACCCAATACTGAATCACTGAAACCCTGTCATCAAAACACAGAACGCGAACCAGAGCCCAGAACTCTACAACAACCAGTAGAATCAATAGCAACCTGAAATACCAAATCTCATAAAGCATACACTACTTTACTGTACTAGAACCGCGTCTATACGCGCTTTCCCCTCATACAACCCGCATACAGATCTAAAGATAATTACTTGTACCTTCACTGTTATATCAACCCAATCCAAGCAGCACAAACCGATAACCGGCAATACTAGATCTTCGCACTTCGTCAGACCTTCATTCCTTGCTCCCTATTTTTGCCTAAGGATTTTCTCCTTATATAGGTTAGGATTCTCTCAATACCATGGTCCAAAACCATGTAGAAACAATACCATGAACCCAATACTTGGGGTCGTCCCTTTGGACCAAATACTATGGACCAAATACCATGGACCAAAACCATGATTTCCAACATGTACGCGCCTTTACTCTTATTAACCCGCGTGTATACGCGTACGCTCCTTCTGCTTTGCTAACCCGCGTATATACGCTCTTTCTTCACGGTCAACTTGTGTCTATCTCTCTATTTACCTGGTGCACTATGATCTGTCCTCTGAGTGAGTTGTCATTACCTGTATCATTCCTCTGAGTGAGTTTCCATCAAGGACAACACCTGAATCATAATTCCCACAGTTTGGACACATGCCCATTCTTGATGGTCATATTCCTAGCTCTGCAGCTAATTTAAGCATTAGCTATGGCCAACCATGGCCTCCCCAGGATGAGAGGGTAGCCAATGAGCTTAGCCTTAGGCTGGAGAGCTAGGAAATCTGCAAGTTACTCCCAAGAGTCAATGGAGACCATCACATCCTCCACAATTCCCTCAGGGGTTACTAGGGAATGATCTGCAAGTTGCAGAATTGTTGTGGTGTTCCTTAATGACCCTTGGAGGTTGAGCTTGAGCATGGTGTTCTTAGTTATCACATTAATGGTAACCCCAAGATCAATCAGAGTGTGTGGGACAATGGTGCCATTGATGTGCACATATACTACATGGCTTCTAGGGTCTAAATATTTTGGACATATTACTTGCCCCAACATTAAGTCAGACAACTTTCCAATGAAATTAATGGTAGGGGCATCCATTTTTCTTCTTCCTAGATGCTTGAAGCAATTCTCCTTAATCAACTGATTGTAAATAGGGACATCTTTGATTTCCTGGAGATGGGGGATATTTACACATTGGTTTTTCAATTCTCCTAGAAGTTCAATTTCTTCTGGGGCAGACTGGAGTGGTTGGGCTAGTCTTTCAGGAAAGGGTGGACTTACTTTAAGGTTGCTTTCCTCTCTTTCTTCCTCAACCTCCCTATGTGGAAAGGGAGGTTGGTTTTATGGGAGAATTCTCCCAGATCTTAGGTTGATCTCCTGGATTTCTATAGCATAAGTTGGGTATGATGTCTCTCCACTGTATGCTTGTTTAGCCTACCTATTGTTTGGGTTTGAATTTGGCTGGGCAGGCATCTAGGGTTACTTAGGTGGAGCAGAGTGCAAGAGTTTTGGTTGGTTAGGTGGTGGAGGTAATATGGCTGGAACATTGTTGAATTGGGGCCTCCACCCCTGGGATGGGGTATTCCATTAATGTTGTGGCTGAAAAAAAGGTTGGAATGACTGGTTGGCTGGATGGGATTGATATTGAGATGCATAGGACCAAGGAGGGGGTGTAGACCAGGAAGGATGAGCAGGGGGTCCCCAAGAAGGTATAATTGTGGCTTGGTTGGGTTTGTAGTATGCATGGGATGGCCCTTGCATACCCTGATGGTATGGTCTAGGCCCAGGAGGTCTCCTTTGGTTGATGTAGAAAATCTTTTCAGTGACCCCTTCACCTCCTTGACATACAACTTTGAGTCCAGCTAAAGAAGGGCACTTGACTATGGAGTGGGTTTCTTCACAGACTGAGCAAATATTAATACAATTCAATGTACATTCATTCCTAGGATGTCTCCTAGTGTGTCTAGGACAAAAGATGGCCAAGGCTCTCTCTGCTTCCTCTTGCTTCCTTCCTTTTGATGGCCAAGGCTCCAATTTCACCCTTGATGGATAAGTTAGAGGATGATGTACTGGCCATAGGGTAACTACCCTTACCTTTCTTCCTGGCTAACCTAGAATTGTTTCTAAAGACAGTCTTGATATCCTCATAGGGTAATTGATAGAAATATCCTCCTGCTATTATATGTAAGGTATCCAAAATATATTCCCTTACTCCTCTAAGCAGAACCAACTTTTGTAACTTAGGGTCAAGTGTGCACCTGGCCCTTTTGTAACTTTTTCTCATCATTTGTTTAGTCATAGGTTCAAAATATAACAACAAACTCAAATAATAAAGTGTTAGGGTCCTCTGTGGTCAGGCCATGGAAATGAGGTAGATCAGAGGGGCTTATATTCTTCATCTTAGTGTCCCCATTGGTTTCCCTGATGGGGAAGGCACTCTCAATTCTCTCTCTATCTCCCCTGTCATTTTGGTTTCCAGCCATTGGTTCAGTAGGAATGGTTTCTTCCTCTTCTTCTTCTTCTATAGGTTCCTCAAGTAGGTAACATTTCTCACCTAAAGGGTCTTCCAATTCACCATCATTGAAGAAGACAGAAGGTTGCCTATTGGATGCAGTGGGGGTATTTGACAAGAATTTCCCTGAATTGTCCCTAATCCTACGAGGCATGAAAGGAAATTTTTTTGGGTGGGTTTTTGTAAGATTTTGCTAAAGCTAGAAAGTACTTGCAGAATAGAAAGGAAAGCTGATACTCATAACTAAAAGAAAGAAAGAAACTAGATTACTTTTGAAAAAATAAATTAATGGAAGAGAACTAAGGATAAGAAGTAGAAGAAAAGAAAGTTGAAGAATAGAAATAGAAGAAAGCAATAATTACTTCTACTTAGACACCTCCTTGGCAACGACACCAAAAAGTGATGAGCCTAGGTATTGCAACAATAATGCTGCAATGCCTAGGGCTACCAATTTTACTTATCAACCCGAGGTTCGTACAAACTTGCAGGTGACAATGCTATATGCACAAGTAGAAGTGAAGGTCCTACCTATTGTCACTTTTTGTCTAGCAAGAGACCCCACGAGTTCGAAGCCAAATTCTATAAAGTCAGAAGAAGCTTAATTCTTTGATGGAAGGGGAGCAAACTTATTCTAAGAGAGAGTTACTCTACTAAAGTAATGAAGAAAACAACATGAAATGCTAAAATTACACCATAAACTAACTAACCAATTAAACAATTATGATAAGCAGAATTGCTAAATCAACACTAACCTAATGCTAATTATCTAAGTCGCAGTTAAGTGAAGAGCATCAAAAATAGACTAAGGTGTAACAAAGAAACTTAGGCTAATTCAGGTTTCAAGCGGAAAAAATAGTTGGATGTCAAAATCAGTGAAAGGAGGAAGTGAGGGAGAAACAATGCATAATAATCGTTGGATCAGTCGGGTGAAAGGAAAATGAACGATGGAGATTGGATTGTAGGAGGTTACGTAGATAGATGGGCAAACATGGTTGACTAAAAGGATGAACGAAAGAGATTATATTGCAATAGTTGAATGAATAGATGAATGAATAGGGTTAACCAAAGATGGACGGCTGAGATTATATCACAGAGGATAAGTCAAGAGATGGATGGACATGATTAATCGACAGATGGATGACAGAGATTAGATCGTGGGCAAAAGAAACATGTGGAAATGACAGAGAGGGTTTAGAGGGCGGTAAGTTGTTTATCACACGTCTTCAAAGCTATAAGTGGATTTCTAAAACTTTGCACGATTAGCCTAACTGGGCGACATGTAGCATGAAGAAACCACTCTCATCGCATGCCCTCGGGCTGATAACGATTGGACAGAAATCCATGCGATATCACGTGATAGTCATCAGATCTGGTGAGGCAGATCAACAATGGAGATTTGATTGAGCTAGTTGGCGAGTGGGTGCATGATAGCCGTCGGGATATAAAGTGCAAAAAGTCAGCATTAAAAGTGAATTTGGTGGTGATTGGGAAGGTTTGTTGGTGATTGGATGGCAAGGAAGCAATGTAGGAGGAACGTGTTGGAGGTAGTTTCAAATGAAAATGACATAGAAAACTAGTGCGGGTGAGTAAATAACTGCATTAAACAACGAACTCCATAGCCCATGTGAGAAATAGAGACTGCGTTTTTTGGGTTGCTAGAGGGTCCCTTCCTCAAGTCATAGTCCCAAAGGGAGGAGAGGAGGCCAAGACACCTGCGCACAACCTGATAGTGATCTTTTTCCTTTAACTAACTTGTGAACTTAAAGAAGGAATATATTAAAGTAAATTGAAGCATAATGCATATGAATAGAACCAAAAAGCTACTTCAGCAAATAACCAATGAAAAACAATGAATCTATTTAAGCAAATGAACAAGTAGATGAGATAGTTATTTAAGCAGGTAAACAAAACTAGGAAGCTACTTAAACAAATGAACAGAACAGACTATGCTAGCATAAATTTATAGTAAAGAGGAGATGTGTTAGCTTGGTCAGGCCCTAACCCAAGAGCTTCAGCCCTCAAATTTAACTCAGATCCGGCTTAAACAAAACTCATTCTTATTGTAGAAACCATGGATTACAGAGCAAACTATCACAAGTCTTTTCAACTCAAAAATAAAATAGAGTTTTTAAAAAATGAAGTTTGAATCCTACTGAGGTCCTAAGCCTCTCTATTTATACATTTGAAGTCTCTAACAACTTCCTTCCCATTAGGGAGGCTTGGTCTCTAACTCAAGAAAAACTGGTTTGTGTCACTTTCACTTGCTCAACTGTCTTTTAGTCTTTAACGTGATGGTTGTGTGCACTCCAAACTGATGGTGGAATATTCGAATGGAGGGGTAGTGAATGAGGAGGATTTACCTCCTATAGTTACTCTCCCTTGTCCCATTTGAGTCTTTACCAAGGTCTTTGCCATATTTTTTTTCTTTTATCCTTTCTACCTACATTTTCCTTGATTTTATCCTTTATTCCTTCATTTCATGCACATTAGACCACAAAGCAACATATCCAACTCTAACTCATTTCATAAACAAAATATAATCAAAAGTATGCAATAAGTTATGAGAGGTTTGACTAAGCTAGGAGGTGAATTAAGGCCCATATAATTGCTCAATGATGAGGCTCATCAACGAACATCCATGATTTTAGGACCTTATCTATATCTTCTTCTTTTGGTATTTTTTCTTCTATGGCAGCTGGAGAATTATTTTACAATACCTGAACATTGTAAGTGGATTGAGGTGTTTTATTATTGGGGATTTGAAATTGTTATGCAGACAGTTGAGTGGGACTGGATTTTTGGGGTGCTTGTGTGGTTGGTAATGAGAAAGGTTGAATTAAGGTCAACTTATGGGGAAACTGATGTTGTGGTGGAGGTGAGTGGTATGGATAACATTGATTTTGGTATTGATGATAGTGAGAAAAATATTAAGGATATGGTGAATTTCCTCTCTAAGGCCCTGAGCTAGATCTTTTACTTCAAGGATGCATACAAAATTGCATATAAAAAAGAATATTAACCAAGTAACTTAACACATGATCCAAGTGAGGAGTCCTTCTTTCATTAAGTGGTAGCAAAGAATGAATTATAATCAACTTCACAAAAATGACCCTTATACATTCAATATCAGTCATGGACGAAAAAAGTAGAACTCAGATGCAGAAGCAGACATCACCATTGGACTAGTGTCGCAAAATCATATAAAAATGACTATAAATTTGTCAAATTATGACATTGGCACTTTTGGACCCTGAAGGAATATTTTCACCATCTACAAAGATTCCTCGTTCAAGGTTCCACTTCCTCTAGCCACTCAAGTTTCCACACCTGGTGATGAGCCTCGGTATTGCAACAAGAATGTTGCAACTCCCAAGGCTACCGACTTTATTATCAACCCAGGGTTCGTACAAACTTGAGAGGTATCGGCACTATATGTGCAACATACAATGTGTCCTTCATTTGCTTTCATGATGTAATGGAGTGCATGTACTGGAGTCAAATCCTAAACTAATTGTAGAAAATGAAATGTTCGAAATGGAACCTTAACCTATTGCAAGAAACAAAGTACAAGGAATGAGACTGAAATCAAATGCTAAAACACAACATTTTCTAACTAATTGCTAAAAGGTTTTTCTTCAAAAGAATGCTAAGTTAACAATTATGAAATATTACTATCCTAAGCATGAATATTCAAACCATAAAACCTTCTACTATTGTGTATGTAAATGGATAACCATGAAAGCTAATCTCTTTTAGTGATGTGGCAGGTGGCTTGGAGATGATGGTGAATGGTTAGAAGGCTTGGAAGACAAGTAGGGACCCTTTGCTAGCTTCCTAGATGTTTTTTCCTCAATTCGGCCTCAAATCAAGGTCTCCTATAGGATACTACATGATTTCCTACAAGATGAGCTAAAAAGCTATAGGATCCCCTAAAAACCTACAGGATAGAGCCGAGAGAAAAAGGATGGATTTTGAAGGTGATGGAAATCTTAGGGAAGGTGGATGGTGGATGGAATGAGGTAAGGGAGTTCCTAGGACCACTTTAGAACTCAAAAACAAAGTTGGGAGATGGATGGATTTGATCAAAAAGCTTGGAGAAGTTTCCTTGTGAAATGATGATATTGGTGAGGGTTTAGTGAAAGAAATTGAGGACCATGGGTGGATAAAGTTGGCTTGAGGTTACTGACTATGAAATCTCTTTGTACTCCTGAAACAATTGTACTGCATCAAACATTAACATTTACCCAAAAAATATGCAAACAAGAAGAATTTCAATTATCTAAAGGAAACATGATTTCATGAGCTAGTTGTTTACTTCATGCATGAGGAAAAATTTATAGAATGATATAAAACATTGATGAGATCTAATGTAAGCCTAAAAATAGAAGAAATGGAAATCAAATCTATTGGGTTGTATTATATTCTTTCCACGACTAGCCCACATAGTCAATCAGGGTACAGATTGCGTAGCGTGGGGGTCACAAGGGGTTTGGAAGGTGCAGGTAGCCTCCCTCTATGGGGTCCAGAGGTGATTGTTTTTTGGACCCTATATTAGGTTGGGTAGACCTACCTATGGGTTTGTGCGTGATTTTTGTACATGGTTTTGGATGCTATGATTTTCGGTCCATGGCTTTGGACGTGACGGTTTTCAGTCCATGGTATTGGATGCTTCGGCATGTATAAATATGTATTGTAACATTGAAAGGAACATAATGAAAAATCAAGCTGGTAGTCTTCGTTTTGGGATCCAGCGGAAATCTCTGTGTATATGTGTTTTATGTGTTATGCTCTCACATTGTTTATTTTATGTGTTTTAAAATTTGTATGCAGGTAATTTCTATATAGGGTTAAAACTTACATTTGGTATCAAAGTTGTTTTGGCTTCAAGGGGATGCGTTTGTTGCTGAGGGGTTTTACTCGGGCCTATGGTAGACCCTGTTTAGTGGGAGATCTGTGGGATCGATTCTGGTGGTGAAAAAGGGATAGCAAGTAGTGGAAATATAGAGGTTGAGAAATTTAATGGTCAGAGTTTTGAGTTATGGAAACTCAAGATGGAGGATCTGTTGGTGGATAAAGATCAGTGGGTCGCAGTAGATCTAGGTACTAAACCAACGGGAGTGTCCGATGAAGAATCGAAGAAGTTGGATTGGAAGGCTAAGAGAATAATACGATTGTGTGTCTTAGATTCACTATTTTTGAATGTATCAGTGGAAGCTACGATGAAGGCTTTATGGGACAAGTTAGGGACTTTGTACCAATCTGAGTCTCTGGTGAATAATCTGTTCCTACGGAAAAAGATATATAACCTGAGGATGAAAGAAGGAGACTTGGTGACAAAACATCTGAACACATTTGATACTATGGTAAGTCAGTTATTATCTGTTGATATTAAAATTTCAGATGAAGATAAGTGCATCAGTTTGTTGTGTTATCTACCACATTCATGGGATAGTCTGGTTATTGCAATAGGTAGCAATGTAACTACCTTGCAGTTTGATGAAATAGTCTCATCCTTGCTGAGGGAGGAGATGAGATGGAAAAATATGGAGAGCCAGAATGGTGATGCCTTGTCTGTATGAGGATGGGCCCAGAACAGAAACAAAAATAAGTCATTGAGTGGGAGAGCTAAATCTAGAGGGAGATCTAAATCTTCAGGAAAGCCTGTAAAGGTGGTGTGTTGGAAATGTGAAAAGGAAGGGCACTACAAAAGGGATTGTAAATCTAAAGCTCCTAACAAAGGAAAGGGATCTGATGATGCTCCTTCTGCAGACGTGAAAACCACCTCAGATGAAGGTGGGGATGCGTACTTGGCTTCTTCAAGTACACATGTAGATCATGAGGCATGGTTGATTGACTTAGGTGCATCCCTTCACTTCACTCCCCATAGAGAGTGGTTTTGCGAGTATGAGAAATATGATAGTGGTGATGTCTTGTTGGGGCATGTTATGAACCAGCTCAAGAAAAGATAGAAAATATAGATCAACGCCTTAGAATTCAGCCTCTTCGAGGGGGCAACCTCCTTTACATTACATAAATGAACAATTTTTGGATGATACAAATGACAAAAC
>APFE030242980.1:0-11329 GCA_000404065.3 Pinus taeda
CGTACACGCAGGTAAGGTAGAGAGAACCTGCGTACCCAGAGATAAACATGTTTTTTAATGACTTTCTCTCTTTCTTGAAGTTTGACATGGAGAGCAGAGGTATAAGGCTTGCCAAGGAGGATAATATGATTGTTGATGGAGCCATACTAACTACAGATAGTCATGGTGACAAATTTCAGTGTAACACATATAACAATGTAAACATATAGATTTGCGCATCAATGTAGCATTAATTCATAAACTCCTTATTCAGCATAACATAATCACATTCATTCATAACATAAGTAAATATATCAAACACATGTAATTCCATAATATTCCTCTTTATTAATGCTTTATATCTTCTTTACAGACTTTGATTATCCTGCACACACAGTTGTAGGAGTCCGGGCACTTAGTTGTGGACTTCCACCCTAGGCCTCTATTCACACAGCTGTAGAGCCTCTCTTCTACTCTAAGACTCTTGACTCTTTTCGCTAATGACCTATTACATTCATCATTGATTGCCAAAATCTAATCTGCCTTAGACTCTTCTAAGACTTCCCTTTTTATACAATCCCGTGGTCCGCAAACCATGGGTGGATCTTTTAAAGCCGACACAACTTAGATAAAAGAAGGGTGGAAATCCTTTATGAAACTTTATATCTTCATGCTCAGTGACCAGAAATTGCGGAGACTTTTACACTTTACATACAAAATATTGGGCTTTCTGCCCCAAAGCTTGGGCTTTTAACCCCAAAAATGACCGTAGGGGACCCTGTCCCAATAGGCCCCCAACACAAATATGGTGACTCTCCCTCAAGTCACTTTGCTGGCATGGAGATCTTGTTGCGAAGACCTCCCATATCCACTTGCACCACTGCAACTTCAGTGGTACACTGCATCGCCGCCTGCTTGACCTGCTCTACCAACTGTTCCGTCACTCATCCTACACTATCTACCTGGATCTTCTGCTATAATGTTTGTAGGATAACCAACTTTCCTTCAATGGTGGTGGTGAGTGCATAGGCCTCATTTAGCCAAGGCCCCAATCTAGCCTTGAGTAATTCCTCTTTGCACTGTGCTGCTTCCACTTGTTCACTTAGTTCCTTTGCTTCCTAGAGGTTTGCCACACTTAACATGATGACGACGATGTGCTTCGTCACTCTTGGTTTGTGGTACAACTACTGTAATTCCCTCAGTATTTAACCTCTGCAGGTTAGGATATTCCTGCAAACAAGTGAGTACCTCTAGTGACTGCTCAAAGAGCATAGTACAATCCATCACCGTGTTATCTACTGCAACAACTACATCCTTGATAGTTGCCTCATGCTGTTCTTTGACCTCTGGTGGTGTTGAAGGATGGGCTTTCAACGTAGGCTCTGTAATATTAAGGTTCATCTCAAACTGAACCTTGGCCAGCTTAGTCTTGGCATCACGCACACCTACAACCAACTTCTGAATCTTGGCTTCCATTGGCGCTTCTTCGGGGATGTGCAGTTCTGAAACGGTTCTGTATGCCTCTACTACCACCACTCCTGTGTGCTCGTTATTCTCCTGGACCTTCTGCTAGGTTTCGATCGCGGATGTTTTTTCAACGAAAAATTGTTCATTGTTAACCTTCTGTTCGATGATCACACTAAGCACGTGTTGCTCTTAGGCCCTCAGCTCCACGATCACACCTATTTTCCGTGTGTGAAGGAATTCTCTTGGGAGCGTGGCCAAGTTGAGACGAATGTTCCTTAAAGCATCCCTGCCAGACTCTATCTACATGCTTAGGGCTCCATTATGTAGTGCGATGGCTTGAGGATCCAAGGAGCGAACCATCTCTACTGCTCCCGTGGTCCCCAACACCAAACTAGTTGACACTGCGCTCCCCTGCCCTACACTGGCTTGCAATTGAGTAGTTTGGATCTGCAACTTGTGTAGACCCATCTGAATGGCCACCAAGGCTTGTTTCTACTACTGCTCAAATTGCTACAACAGTTTCAAGGTTGCATCCCTGACCTTATCCCCAATGTCAACTAAGTCACCTTCTGTCAAGGTGATTGGGTCGAGTGATGACTTAATAGCCTTGGAGTTCTTCTCCGGCCCTTCTCTTTCTTGCTCCTGATTTTGCTTCACTCGGAAGGGCATGATTTCTTGGTCTCCACCACCCTATCATCCTCTGTCTATGGTGAAAGAGACTTCTAACTTTTGTTAGAGTTGCGCTCTTCCTCCTCTTCCTTCTCTTGTGCATGCTCCTTAACGGTGTGATTTGCTTTAGCTTTGGATTTTTCCTCTACTTCCTTTTTCCATCTTTTAACCATCTGCTGCATTTTCAACTAGGCCTCTTCCTTCTTCTGCTTTCTCATGGACTTACTAGATTCAGCAGACAAATATGAGGCCATGTGCCATTCTTCTCACCAACGATCGAGAACCGTTGCTATCGCATCATTCGTCGTAAGGTATGAGAGGTCATACAATTTCCATTATGGGTCCTTCTGCACCCGGCTGGAGACATAGTTGAAGTTCGCTTTGAAATTTGCGTATCCCAACAGCTGCTCAAAGATAGTTGGTGACAATCTTGGCTTGCGATTGATGGCCATATTGATGCTCATCTCCATCAAAACCCATAAGACCTTTCTCTTGCAGACTCACTCATCGTCCTTCGTGGCCCATAGCAAAGCAAACTTCGTTACTTCTGGAAAATCTATCAAAATCAAAGGAAACTTACTGTCGTCCGACAAATGCCACACAACCAACTCAATTGATAACAACAACCAAGAGTATTGGAACATATTGCTGTGATCTTGTGTTGCTCTTCACTTCGCAAGGAACTCGCTATAGAGGTAGCACACCCAATTGAATTGTATGCCATGCATGCACTGGGCCACTAATGAGACTACTGGTGTTAGCACCTCATCTATGCGACACTTCCACATCATCTTCCCAACCAATATTTGGGTGGCTACCTTGACCGCGGGGTCGATTATGCTTGAAATTGAGTATCTGCACGGTTTCTTGACAAGCTTAAACTTGTCCTTCATTTTCTCGGCGAGATCGCAGTCACCCACCTTTCCATCAAATGCCTTGGTTGGATTTAGTCCTGAGTGGGGTAGCCGACTGATCCTATGGATTAACATATTAGTTATATGGATTGGCTCCTCCAACCAAATGTACCCATCGTGCACCAGGCACATAAACTGTTTGATAACTATTAAGTTTATGGGTGCATGGTGGTAATGTGAAACCCATAGCAGGTTTAGTAATACTGCCTTCTCCACCCCATGAATCCACTTCACCATATCCAGCGCGGTGACACCCGAATTCTTATAGAATACCCTCTACATGAAACTATCAGTAGCTAGGTGGGGAACCGCTCCGTATTCGCCAAGTCCTAGTCTTTAAGTTTTAGATGGGGGACGTGCGCCAAGCACGGTCCTTCAAACACGATCTTTTATGGTAGCATGGGGGTATTAAGCATAAAATTTCCCTCGTTTTGGTCCTTTGGGATCTTCACCTTACCCTAGTGTGGAGAAATGTATTTCGGTAACTTTGAGATGGGGTCTACACCCTTAATGTCAATGTCCTCTGCGTCCATACCAGTTTCTTCGGTGCCCTCATCGGATTCTAGGTTGACCACCTTGCCTTTCTCCTGTGTGATGGACTTCTCTTTCTTCTGGTGCTTTCTTGGTGACTCTTGCACTAGTTGTGTTTCTTTATATTTGTCCTTCTTCGTCATAGAAGCCTCTCCTGCTGGCATAGGCTTTTGTCTAGGCAACCTCGTTGATTTTGGCACTGCGGTGGGCATCTCCACACTTACGACTTCAGGGGAAACTCCCTCAGAGGCCATCGATCCTCTAGCACTTGAAGATTCCATGGGCGCTAGCATCAGGCTATTAAGGAGCTCTTGGGTTTCCTTAGGCAACCTCTCAAACATTGAACTAACCACCAAAGCCTCAAAATTCGCAGGTTCATGCACAACCGATAGCTTGATACCTCAACTTTTAGAATGCAAAGTGTTTTTTGTAGGGTGACCATTTGTAATTTATAAGAAAATTCGAATTCAAATCCGACTGCTCCCCCCAAAATCCATTTATAAATGCTAGATTGGCGACATATTTTCAAATATTTTGCATTTAAATTCTATCTTAAATGTCGGCCCTTGCTCCTCTAGGCTGTTTTCTCACTGTCAAATAATGAACAATGGTTGTAATGGTCACTTTTGGGTTGCCTTGCATGGTCTCTCCTTCTATTTTGTAGCTCCCATCGTGCTTCTACTGATGATGCGACATTCTTCTATCCCTTGTAGTCCCCCAGTGACGCAACCTTACAACCTAGGCAATGTATTTTATAGTCTTTCTCCTCCTTTCAGCTGCTTGGAGTGGTAAGACTGTGCTTCCATCATATAGTCATTTGGACGGATCCCCAATGTATGGATTCAATCAGCTTCCATTTACCTTTCTGGGAAATGGACCTCCATTCAATTTCATAAGTTGCACTACTCTACCATCGATAATCTCTTTGATGAAAGATGGCCCCAGCGGATGCATCTGAAATTTTCTTGGAAATTTTTCAAACTTGCTGTCATATAATAAAACCAAATCATTTACCTTGAAGGTGCACAATTTGATGTGCCGATTGTTCCATGCCTTCTCGCACTCCTTCTATACTTTCTGATGGAATCCAGCCAAAAACCTATCTTCTTCACGCTCTGTCAGCTGCACGGGCCTTTCTTCTAGGGCTCCATGATTTTCCATTCTTGTGAATGTCACTACGCATAGAATAGGTATAATATACTCCATTGGCATCACAACTTATACATCATAAACCAATCTAAAGGGTGTCTGTCCAGTCAATTTCTTGCAAGTAGTTCTGTAAGCCCATAGCACCATGGGTACACGCACATCCCACTCATTCCTTTGTGCATTGCAAACCTTCATGAGTGCATTCTCTAATATCTTATTAAAATTTTCAACCATCCCATTAGCTTGTAGTGATATGGCATGCTCTTTTGATGATAAACTTGGAACTCCTTCGTTAGCACGCTGATCATTTAACTAAGGAAATGTGTGCCACGATCTCTCATCAAAATCTTTGAGAAACCAAACCTAGTCAACACATATTCAAAGAGGAACTTCACTGTTGTTTCCCTTGTACAGTCCTTCACGAGCTACACCTCTACTCATTTGGTGAAATACTCTGTCGCGGTGATGATATACCACGCACGTGTCTTCTTTCCTAGAGGCTAAATCGAGCGTACAAAATCAATGACCCATTTCTCAAATGGATGTAACGACACTTGCAGATTTAGAGGTAGCTCATCCCTCTGCGATGAATTGTCCATCCTATGACATGCATTGCATGCCTTAGAGTAAGCCTTGGAATCCTTATGCAGCGTCAGCCACCACAACCCAACGCATAAAATCTTTTGCGTTGTTGCTTTCCCTACATAATGTCCTCCCGTAGCTCCTCCATGAGCTTCAATGAGGATGTTGTTCCATTCAAAGTCAGGTACTTAACATCTTAGAATTTCATCTGAGCCCATTTTATATAAATGTATTGCAATGACAAAAAGGTCTGTCACGCACACGACCAACTCCTTCTTTTGTTGACTAGTATGCCCTTATGCAATATGTAAAATTTCCTGCAAATTCTCTACAAATCTACCTCTGAGATCTATGTAAAAAATTTGACTATATATTACCTTGATAATGCAATATACCAAAGCAAAATAGTATAATCTACTCCTACTATCAAACTTGCAGAAGCTTAAAGATCGAGCTGAATCAGAGCTAAACACATATATCCATAAGAGGAAGAATCAATACAAATGAAACACAAAAAATACTCAGGGGAAAGCCTCAGCTAAAAACCCCGTATCTGTATTATCATACAAGGTGGACATACATAGAAATTATACAAAGCCTTAGCTCTCATAGCTAGCCAGCTCTCAGTACAATCCTCACAGATGCTCATAGGCAATCAAAGCTTCTCTCAAGCCTTCTCCTCTACCCTCCAAGCTCCTATTTCCTTGCGCTTTTCCTAGTGGATGATTCTCACCTCACCAAGTGGAACATTGCTCTTACACTGTAAAACTATGCAATGATCAAGGAACCTTAATCCTTCAGCATGCATGAGTTTCCTTTATAGGAAAACACATGCAGCTAATAGTACACTGTCCTTGTCATTTAGCTCAACTGGGTCTTTCTCAGAATAGACATGCATGAGTTTCTGGTGAGAGAATCTTCAGTTATTTGGAGTACACTAGTTGAGTGCATGCATGCATCAACTGACTGATAACTCACAATTAGTTCCTCAAATAGTTTGGAACTAATTTAATTGGACTTAACTCAATAAACTGAGTTAACTAATTACAACTCAAATATAACTCAATCTTATCTCCTTAATTAAGAGATAACTTCCTTAATTTAAGGGATAACTGTTGCATGACTTTAGAAAGATTTCTAACTTAAATTTCTCCAACGAATTAATCCATAATGAATTAATTAATTATTTCCAAGTAGCAGGTGAGACTAAATTTGAATTTTAATTCACAATTTTAATTCACAATTTTAATTCAAGGACAAATTAAAATTGGAATATTCTGGATTCTATTTTTATCATTTCTTGTTTCTATTTTCAACACTCCCTCTCAACAAGAAAGGAATTCAACTCGATCCCGATCCTAAGCCTTTGGAATGTTCTGCATGCAACACTTCTCTCGAGTGTTGTAGCTCTAGCAACTCCAGAAACAAAAAAACATCCAACCTAAATCAGTATGATGCATTTGTCATCAAAGTCTCTGACTACTATTTCCTCTATCAACTGAAAACTTTGCACTTCGGTTGACTCTGCCTTTCTGCATTGTTGTCAATCCTTCTCTGCACTCCTTGCATTGTTCCTAGTGGATGATTCTCACCTCACCAAGTGGAACACTGCTCTTACACACTGTAAAACTGCACAATCCTCGAGGAACCTTAATCCTTCAACATGCATCAGTTTCCTTTATAGGAAAACACATGCAACTGATAGTACACTGTCCTTGTCATTTAGATCAACTGGGTCTTTCTTAGAATAGACATGCATGAGTTTCTGAGGAGAGAATCTTCAATTATCTAGAGTACACTGGTTGAGTGCATGCATGCATCAACTGAATGATAACTCACAATTAGTTCCTCAAACATTTTGGAACTAATTTAACTAGACTTAACTCAATAAACTAAGTTAACTAATTACAACTCAAATATAACTCAATCTTATCTCCTTAATTAAGGGATAATATCCTTAATTAAGGGATAATCTCCTTAATTTAAGGGATAACTATTGCATGACTTCAGAAAGACTTATAACTTGAATTTCTCCAACTAGTTAATCCATAATGAATTAATTAATTATTTCCAAGCATCCGGTGAGACTAAATTCGAATTTTAATTCACAATTTTTATTCAAGGACAAATTAAAATTCGAATATTATGGATTCCTTTTTTATCATTTCTTGTTGCTATTTTCAGTAGAGTCATCCCTGTTGTCAGGAAGTGTATGATATGTGAAAAGTGATTTTCATCTATGCGCACCACAAAGAGCTGCACGTTAGGCAGTCCATCCTCCAAATTAGTAGGCTCCTCTCATGTTTTAATGTGTGACAGATGATCTGGTCTTTCATTTAGTCATCCTAGCTTCACAATTACTTCGAAATCATATTCCTGAAATAGTAGCAACCATCTGCATATTTCCCCCCCAACACAGGCTTGTTAACCATGTACCTAAATGCAGAATGGTATGTATACATCTTAAAGTGTTCGCCTAGTAAGTAGTGTCTGAAATTTTGGAGCACGTACACCATAGCTAAACCTTTGCGCTCTGCTGTTGAATAGTTCTTCTCAGCTTTAGACAACTTCCTACTTTAAAACACTATATGGTGATCCAACTCTTCCTCACTGGCTTGTGTCATTACTGCTCTAAGAGAAATACATGATGCGTCTACATGCACATGAAATTCCTTCTTCCAATTCGGGAAGACTAGGATCGTCACGATGACCATCTTTTTCTTTAACACATCTAAGCTTTGCTGACATTCTTCATTCCAATAGAGTGTAGCATCCTTCCTTAGCAACTTCTCCATCGGTGCGGTAATCTAGGCATAACTCTTGATGAAATTTCTATAGTATCCTATATGCCCCAATGTTGCGTGTAGCTATTTCACACTTCTTGGCGCCTCCAAATTAATAATAACTGCTATCTTAGCTGGGTCCACCATTAATCCTTGTCTGCACACCACATAGGACAAACATTTCTTCAAATTGAGCATGATCTGATACCTTCGACACGTATCCAACACCAAGCATAGGCTGGCTACATGGCGTTTCACCAACCCAAATACTGTCCAATCGTCAAAGTATACCTCCAGAAATTTGTGAATGAAGTTGTTAAACCTCACGATGATTACGCGTGAAAATATCGCTGCCGTGTTCTTTAGTCCAAAAGGCATTACAGTATACTGAAAGCATCCCCACTCAGTTGCGAAGGTCATGTTACTTATATCTTCTAGTGTGATCTTGATCTGATGTTACCAAGAGAACCCATCAGTGAAGGAATATGCCTCCCATCCTCCTACATTATCCAACACTTCATCGGTGAACGGAGTCAGAAAAGGATCATGCATGCAAGTGTCATTCAACTTCCTGAGATCTACGCATATCCTTATTTCATCTTTCTACTTCTTTTCCTGAACTACTATTGGGCTCACCCAATCATATTCTTCCATTGCCTCAATAATACATGACGCAAACATTTTATCCAACTCTAAGTGGACCTTTTCTTTATACTTCAAATTGAGGCGGTAAGGCCTTTGTCGATCAGCTTCACATCGAGTTTCAAACTATTTTTCATAACTCCCAGGTCCCCTATTATCCCCTTTAAGTATGAGAACTTTGTAGGGAACAAGTCCTGGTATTTGCGGAGCAACTAAGTGACCTTGTCCACTGTAGCATCATCCCAACATTCCCTTAACTTCACAAACTTCGGCTTCACCTTTGTCCCGATGTTCACTTGTCTTGTTTTTAATGGCACGATGATATCTAGGCTTTCTATCTGTGCCCCTCAACTTCACAGCGTCCTCTTGTTTCTAGGATATTAATTTTCCTCATATCCTCATCCTCTTCTTCAATAGTCACATTGTAGCACTGCAGCGCATGGTGCAGTTGGGTGGTCCAATCCGGTTGAATCAAATCCAAGGGATCTTGTGATATTCTAAAGATATCTGCTTTGACCTCTTGCAGTGCTTCATCAACGCACTCAAATCCATCTTCAAGGCTGAATGTCATCAATAATCCTTGTCTCAAAATATCCCATTTGTCCGTGCCATGGCGGAGTTATGTCTCGAAGTACCAATTCATATGTATTACATCCAAGGTGTGACAAAACATATGTACCCACTCCAATTGTGGTTCTGCTCTGTAAGCATCGGTCCATTTGGCTAAGTGATCACACGGATCACTCCTTCCATCGTATTTCTCTATCAATTTTACCTTTGGGTGACCAAATGCACCCTCATCATTCTTTTGTATTTGTGTCATCCATCGAAGTTGTCTTTATGCATACCCCACCATCTTGTAGGTGTAGCGTGCAACGCCAAGTCTAAGGCTTGGAAGTGATGCTTCTCCAGAACTTCCCTTTCAAATGCATCAAGAAATTGATCAACATCAGTTAAACCATCATAATAAGGTAGAATTCTTACCTCCGGTGATACGTAGTGCGACGATTTGGTCATCGTGTTACATCGTAGCGTAGATACTTTGTGCAATATATTGTGCTAGTGTTCCAATTCCTCGTCTAAGTCTGATGTGCATGAGATTTCATGGTCCCATGCAAGATGTCCATCAGCTATCAGATTCACCCAATGTTGATCTTATGCCGTTATCTTATAAATCTGGTCCAAATCGTCATCACTTTCATAATCATGGACTGGTTCAGTGTAGCACGGTCCTTCTGTAGGGTCCAACGGTGCTACTACGTGGAGTGATTTTCTTTCAAATGACATTTTTGCTTCTTCAAATTAATCACCCTGTTCATGTTGATATCCCAATCAATACCAAGGAGTGTAGGGTAGGGATTGTTGTCATCCACAATCTCTGTCACTTCAAAATCAGCCAATGCACTTGCACCTTCGATATCAATTGTCACCCCCTGTAATCTTCCCATGGGGATAATCTTTTGCTGATTTTCCATCCTCAATTGAATAGGATACGACTGCAGTGTAGGTATCCCCATTCTCTCCCATGTCTATTTAGGCAAAACATTCGTCTCAGACCCTAGATCCAGAATAACTTGGTCCATTTCATATTCTCCTATCTGCACAGTGAGTCTCATTTCCCTCCTTGTTCTTGCCTTATGCTTACCAATCTTCTTGACCACGCGTGGGCCATGAGGATTATTACCAGTGCATTTATTGATCAACTCTTGTAATCCCTTTACGACCTTGCTATCTCGAATTAGCTTCATACAGGTCTCCAAAAATGTAGTAAGCATGGATGGTCCATTTCTTCAGACTAATTATCCTGACTTCCTGAGGTAGAAGCCTCAACAAATCTTTTCTTTGCTTCCATGAAGGTTTCCTTCGCGCACTCCAAATCAAAGCCAACCTTCTATTCTGGAGCTTTGTAAACCCATTCGCCTTCTTCATGCTTCTTTCCCTTGTCTTTTCCAGTCGTCATCCCACTTCAAAACATGATTTCACATTAGGATCCTCTTCGCGGGGTTTAGACCTCATCATCTGTGGATTCTGGGTAGACTTCTGAGGCTGTGCCCCTTTTTCGCGTATCTTAGCTAACAACACAGGGTAGTATTCTATCGCATGGTCAAATTGAGTGCAATATATTCACAACAAACACGTCGGGTTCGTTCATTCTCACACATAGTGTCCTGGTCCCCCATAGTTCTAGCAAATCACGTGTCCTCAAGCTCTGCCAAGTCCTCCTCCACCTCGTCCTTTTCCGTACCCCTGAAATTCTCCTCGCGCTCCCATCGTGCTTTGATCTAGAGGCCGTGTATCTTCCTGCACCCTATATGCAAGAATTCTATACATCATTATCTCATAGCTACGATAGTTACACTCATCATAACCCATTGATTGATAGAAGTTGCAAAAGAGCCGTTGTGGTGTCTATACAAATTTCTACAATAGGTGACAATTGTCAATCACATGTTTTCTATCACTTGGTAGATAGCACACCATAGCGGGGGACCTGTGCTTGGCCTTGCTTGAGTTTCCAACCTCAGAGTCATCAACCCTGCTGTTGCAACATAATTCGTGAAGACGGGGCAGTGATCTTTGTGATGCCCCTCGATTTTTCATTTTAGGCACCAA
>APFE030242981.1:0-10650 GCA_000404065.3 Pinus taeda
ACTACGAAGGCTGAGGCCTTCTTATTTATACACTACGAGGGGCCAAGCAGTGCTCCTAAATTCAAGGGACTCGGCTGTTCCAACTGCAGTAATCAGTCACTCTTCCCAAAGCTTCTTGGATGCCTTTAGGATTCGTTTTGGTGGCCTGTTGAGCTCGGAGTTAAGGGTGGAGGTTTCAAGGAAGGCCATTTAATGCTAGAGACAACCCCCCTACGAATCCTCACCTCAAGCTTGGCTGTCACCTGTCCCATGAATGCTTGGTTTTGCTCCAAAAATTGTCCAAAAAACCTGAAATAACCACGTATTAGCCTCCCTAGTAGAGTGACCACCCTTATTCGTTCAAACAACATAAACATACTAAAAAAATATGCATAATCTATGAAAAATGGAGGATTGAACAAGGACAATTAGGAAAAATGAGCCTAATAAGTTACCCAATTCGGGGCTCATCATCACCCCCTACTAAAGGGGTTGCTCATCCTCTGAGCAACTAGTCCAACTCATCATCCTGGATAGCCTTGACCGCCTCCCTCACATCCCAGGCCTCTGAAGTGATATCTTCTTCACGATCATGAAATCCTACTTTGCTTTCCACTTCTTCTCACTACTTTTGTTGCTCCTCTTCTCTGACTCCCTCTAACAACCCCAAAAGAAATGGAGGACTGAATTTGAGGCCGATCCAGCTGGCCTGAAGATTCTACATGGACTGTTTGTAGAGAGGCACTCTTGCCAAGGCCGCCCTCATCCTTGTGGGGGTGTGGTATTCTCTAATCTTTAGGCTGTGGGACAGTGAATTCCACCTTCAAGAGCAAGCATGAACACAATTATCCCCTAGCAGTCTCTCCATGTCCTCAAAATGGGCTATGGTATGGGCTTGTCATCTCATGTAATCTGGTAGGGCCTGAGGGTCATTGGCCAAGTGCTGGTGGGCGGATATCAATGCTAAAGGATCCTCCGGTTCTTCTCTAATCAATAGTGGCTCATGTAGCTCTCTGTTCATAATGTTTTGGACCTCTGCTTCTCTCTTCTCTTCATGATTTAGCCAAGAGGCCATGGCCATAAGTTGTACGTCCCCTACCGCAGCATTAGGGTCCCACGAGTTCA
Source organism: Pinus taeda (assembly GCA_000404065.3). NCBI lineage: Eukaryota > Viridiplantae > Streptophyta > Pinopsida > Pinales > Pinaceae > Pinus > Pinus taeda. The sequence continues at coordinate 1,105 of APFE030242981.1, forward strand.
TGTTTGGAAGCGCCAAGTTGTGTAGGTAAAATTCTAATAGCTTGGCCTTGTCTTCGGATGAGTTGTTGTCACATAGAGCCATGAATTGAGAGTAATTTTGAAATGGAGTGATACCTCTCTATGCCAAAGTGTTGATCTGAAACTGCAACCACTGATCCTTGAGGTATAGGGTGTAGGATTTGGTCGGCTGCCTACACTGCAGAGCTTCCATTGCCCAACTGGCCATGTAGGCCAATTGGGCCTCCTTTTCTTGTACCTGATGTTTCAAAGACTGTATCTCCAGGCCTACTTGCAATTCTTTTTCCTGTAGCAGTCGATTCAGTGTCTCAATTTCAGCCTGCATCCCTGCCCTTCTCTGTTGTTCATTAGGTGTTTCATTGGTTGTTGTGGCCACATCCTGTTGCCGTTGTTTGCCCAAGGTGTGGGTCCTATCTTCCATAAGGTGTCTCTGTAACTGTAGCTGCTATTTGAGCAGCTCATTTTCTTCCTGGAGCTTGGCCCACTGGCTGCTTTCTACATGTCGTACCAAAGCCAACTCTTTCCTTGCCTCTTTGAGTTGTTCCTCTAAGGGACCTATATCTGCCACACCCTTGGACTTGGCGATTTTCATCCATGTGTGGGTCCTCACTCTCTCTTCCTCCAGTGCAAAGAAGAGCGGCACTGCAAATTTTTGGGGAACTATCCTTCCCCCCTCTAGCAAGTTGTATTAAGAGCCCAGGTTGGGATGGGGGCTTGGTTCCTCAATTTTCTCAGTTTTTTCCTCCTCCTAGGATGATGTAGCTGCCTTCTCTTCCAACTGTTCGGTCTCCTTTAGCCTAGCCAATGTATCCTATAGAATTGTCTCAGCATCCTGTAGATAGGCCTTTGTGTCCAACATTTTCATTCTTTCTCTCCAGGTGGATGTCTTCAGGCTCCCCCATTCATAAGTGATGGATGCCTTGGAGGGAGACCTATCTTTTTGTGTAGTTGGGGTGTCTACAATCGTGATTGGTTCTCTTGACGTTGGCTGGGGTCTGCCAGTCTTTATCGTCATGCTCCTTCTAGCCTTAAAATACATAGAAGGCTCCCTTTTTCTCTTCCCTTTTTGCTCTGGGGTTGTGCTTAAGGTAGCCAGCACTACTGCTCCCTCCCTGGCCAAGATCTCGGGTGATTTATCCTTTTTCTTCTTTGCCTCCATACTTCTTGTAGAAAGTCTTGTGCTGACTGTCTTTTGGCTTCCTGTAGAAATGGTTTTCTGGCTTCCTGTAGAAACGGTTTTCACTGTTTCGGCCTGCTTGGCTGGGGGTGCCTTCTCTTTCAATTTTGCTGTGGTTGCCTTGGGTGTGCCCTCACTTGCTTGGAATTTTTCAATCCTATCTGCCCTGATTTGCAATTGTTTCTCCCTTGGTGTTTGTGCCTTTATTCCATCCACAATTTTGGGCTCGACAGCTTGGCCTTTCTCTTGTGTCTCTTCTTGTTCTTTCTGTGCTGGTTTCTCCAGGGTTCCCTTACCCTTGGCTTTCTTTTCTGCTTCAAGGTGTTTCCCTTCTTCACTGCTGGATGAGGTGAGTTCCTCGGCTAGAATTCTTATATCATCATCTTTGGACATATTGTAGAAAATTTCCCAGGAGAGGGGGACAGTGTAGGTATGGAGGCCATCCTCTACTAGAAGCTTGATGAGCCCATGATGGGGTAGCTGATCTGGTGTCCCTTCCTTCAGTTTTGTGCCACATTCAATCAATGATTGCAAGAGAAGATAGGGGATGCTTAACTTCTGCTCTGGGGGTAGATCCAACCCATGTCTTAGTTCTTTTAGCAACTGGAAATGATAGCCATAAACAATACTGAACTGCCCCTCATAGGTGATGTATTTCATAATCTGGAGACTGGCTTCACTCCACAGAGGATGTAAACTGGCCCTCCTTACCCCATTCTTATCTTCTGCAAACTATTCCTCAGGTAGGAAAGAATTCTTTCTTGGCTTTTTGGCGTAGTCCTCTCTCCTCTTTGCTCCAGGGTATCCCCAATGGCAGGTCAGTGACTCGACTAATGAATTCAGGGGTTAGCTTTAAGGTCAACCCTTTGAAATTCACAATGGCCAGTGTCTTTGATTTAGGTTTCAGAGACAACAAGAATTCTTCCATTATTGCATCGTCGTGTCCCTGAATTTTGTCACAAAATGCCATCGAGTTGGCACGGGTGAACAGGTCCACTACTGCGGGGTGTTCACACAATTTTCTGGAATCCGTGGGTTCCTTCTTGATAAACCCTCTTGGCATGGTGAGAGTACTCTATTTTGGCTTGTGCTCTGATCACAAAGGGGTATTCTGTTTATGGTTTCCTCCCCTGAACTTTGAAGACAATATCCCTCAGGTGTTTATATTTCACTTTGTACTAATTCCCTGGTTATAATGTTGTTGGCCCAAAACTCGACTGTCAAAAGGGAATTAGACTCCCATAGATAGAGTGCAGAGCTTAATTTTCATCCCCAGCATGCATTCAACCTCATAAAAGTCACATTCTTCATGCACAGGTTAGCCCTCACAATGGTTTATCATTTTTGTAGGAGGAATTTCTTAACAGGAACCGTGGAGGAGAATTTGACGCAGAACCAACTGAAAAATTCCATGTATCACACAAGAAAACCACTGTTCTTGACCCACAGGCAGAATTTCTTTTAATTCTCCTACTCCAAACAGTTTAATTCACCACCTTTCGAAATATCATGCATGGGAATGGTGTTTTCGAGCCTACCTCTCTTCGAAACTCCAATTTCGACGTAGGCAGTCCAGGTTTTTCTGCTCTGGGAGGCTATGTCGTGTTTCCTGTAGAGCTCCTTCCTGTAGAGAGCTTTACTGGGTACTGGAGGACGTCACGGTGCTTCTGAATGAGCCTGGAATACAGGAGGATTTTGAAATGTGCTAAGAAGCTCGGGCTAACAAACTGCGGAGGAGGAGGATGTGTACTTTGCTCAAAACGGTTGCAAGTGTAAATGACAGTGGTTCATCGTGAGTTCTTGGCCAAGCAATTTCAAATTATGGCGTAATTCCTAGCGGGGGGTGAGGTGTCCAGGCCAATCTGTTAGCCAACGTCATGGCCATTATTCTCCTACGTGTCTCTGACCGCCATTACTTCCCCTCTACCATTAACCGCCGCCACCATTGTTAGTCCACCAATTTCCTGACTGGACACTTCCCACATGTCGGCTGCACATCTCTTTGGCGTAACCGAGCTCATTCGAATCCCACGAGGCCATTCGACTAACTGTGGGTGGCTAGTTGACTGGCCACCGAATTCGTTCAATCCGCACCATTTCACAGACACGCAGTTTTCAGAGTATAGTCTATGCAATTTGACGAATAAGGTTAGACACTTACCTATGTGGCCATGGACGTGTTCTTCAGGCTTCAGGACATGGAATGATGGCTTTTCTCACTGCTGCTTCGTGCACAAGCGCTGGAATTCCTTCTTTCATTGGCTGATGTTGTATGCACGGCTTCAGGACCCGATCCTCTGGCTGTAAACGCTGCATGCACAGGTTCCGTCTGATTTCAGCTGTTGAGGAGGTGTTCACGTTCGATCAGAGCTTGTTACATGTTCCCCGTGTTAATTTCAGCTGCTATTGACTCCATAGTATGTACTCCAGATGGATCAGCTACTACAGGATTCCTGTAGGACATCCTGTAGCTGCTTCTCCTCCTGGGATGCAGGCTCAACAAGTAGGGCTACATTCACTGATGAAGAGTCTAGGTGGAGATTGAACGGGTAGAGTGTGCGAGCCTTTTTTGCTTGATTTTTTTACTTGAAATTTTCCTCTTTTTCTTTGTTGTCAACCTGAGGAAAACAGGGTTTCTGAAGTGACTGTGCAGGAACACATGACCAGGTGGGTGATAGAGGTGTCAAGAGATGGAATAAGGTGCCACATGGTGTTGGATTGGATAGAGGTGTTGCCTCAGGTCTAACAAACTGATCCCAACCATCAGATTCCCTCTCAAACTTGAATTTGACTCATCCGAAAGTTGTACAGGATGTTTCTTGTAGAAATTCAGGATTTCCTGTAGAAAAACATGTAGCTTCCTGTAGAAAAGCTTGTAGCTTCCAGTAGAAAGCCCAGAACTTCCTATAGAAGGCCCAATCTCAACCCGAATGTGACCAAATCCTAGGAGAGGTGAGTGGCCATGGAGGGGGTGTCTGAAGGGGTGTCCTTGAGCCTGGTACGGACCCCTGTCCTCATTTTTCACGCCCTCTTTTCTTGCAATGTAGGATGTCCTGCAATCTGCAATTACTTCAAAGAGAATAGTTCTGTTTTCTTTTGTTTTTTTTTCTTCCTTTTTTTGTTTTTTTTGTTTTTTTTTTTGTTTTTAATGAGACAACGAGGGTGCCTCAAAGAGGTTTTCACCCTCACTGTCTGCCCTGGGCACCTCAAAGAGGTTTTCACCCAAGGATCTTTTTATTCCACATTTTTTTATTTCTCTAGGGACAACTGGGGCACCTCCATGAGGTTTTCACCCTCACTGTCTACCCTAGGCGCCTCAGAAAGGTTTTCACCCAAGGTTCTTTCTTATTTCTATTTTTTTTTTTTTGATGATCAAAGTGTGGGTGGAATAGGGGCAGAGCCCTGCTCCACTACCAACACTGATTTTTCCAAAGTTTCAATGAACTCCTGACTCGAAAGAGGTTTCCTGTAGATCTTCAACTGATGCCCATTGACAAGCATGGGGATGGCTTCTTCATCAATGGTTCAGATAAGGATTGAACCATTGTCATTACACTTCTCCACTACATATGGTCCTAGCCATCTTGTCCTCATCTTTCCTTTGAAATCCTTGTATCTTGAGTCATATAGCAGTGCCCAATCTCTCGGCTGGAATTTCTTTTCATTAAGGTGCCAGTCATGCCATATCTTCCTCTAAAGTTGGACTACTTCTAAGTGGAGGAGGGCCTGCATTCTTTGTTCATCTAATCCATTTAGCTCTAGTAATCTTTCACGTTGGCCATGGCTAAGATCTAGGTCCAGCTGAGCTGCCACCCTCAATGTGTTATACTCGAACTCTATGGACAACAAAGCTTTCTTCCCATAGACCAGCTCATAAGGTGTGAAACCGATTTTAGTTATCCAAGTGGTGTTGTAGGCCCAGGTGGCTTCAACCAGGCAATCTTCCCAATCCTTTCTGCTGCTGCTCACCACCTTAGTCAAGACCCCTTCCAACACTCTATTAGTGACTTCCACCTGTCCATTTGCTTGGGGATGATATGGGGTGGAAGTCCTATGCTTGATCTTGTGATGAGCGAGCAAATCTTCAATCAGGTTGGAGGTGAACTGCCTTCCTTGATCGGTGACCAACTCTCTTGGGCAGCCAAACTTGTAGAAGATGTTTTCTCTTAAGAACTCAACCACTTTCTCTTCTGTCGCTACCTTGATTGTCTTTTTTTGTGCCCACTTTGTCAGGTAGTCAGTGCACACAATGATGTAAGACATTTGCTTTGAAGGAGGGTTGATAGGTCCCACGAAATCCATGCCCCACTTCTCAAATGGCTCGGAAGTCACTTGAGGTTGGAGGGGCATTTCATCCCTTGGAGTAGGTTTCCCTATCCTCTGACATCGGTCACACTGGTTGATGTATCTTCTGACATCTTGATGAAGAGTAGACCAATAGTAGCCAGCCTGTAGAATTTTGAAGGTGGTCCATTTTGCTGCAAAGTGGCCTCCACATGGTCCATTATGACAGGTTAGGAGGATGTCAAAGAATTCCTCTTCCCTAACACAACACCTCAAGATCTGATCTGGGCCGAGTTTAAACAGGTTGCCCCCGATCCAAGTGAATGGGGCACTCTTCCTCACGATTCTGCTCTTCTCCTTTGAGGATAGATGCAAATGGAACTGTGCTGAGACCAAGTAGTTTGCTATATCAGCAAACCATGGAGAGAGTACTGAGATAGCAAACAATTTTTCATCCGGCATCTGGTCATCCACTGTCCCTTCCTCACCTGCAGGCAAATCCAATCTAGATAGGAAGTCAGCAACAACATTTTCCTTACCTAGCTTGTCAACAATAGTCAAATCAAATTGTTGCAACAAAAGTAACCATCTAATGATATGAGCATTCACATCAGGTTTATTCATTAAATATCTAATCGCAGCATGATCAGTTTGTACAAATGTTTGATAACCAGTGATGTAGTGTCTGAACTTGTTTAAGAATGGACTATGGCTAGGAACTCTTTCTCGATTACGGTATAGTTCATCTATGCCTTGGACAGGTTTTTGCTAACAAAGTATATGACATATGGCAATTTCTCCTCAACTTTTCTGATTGAGGTGGATACCAGCTTACCTTTCAACTCATCCAGAGCCCCTTGGCAGTCATTAGTCCATTTAATTCAACATCTTTTCCTAAGAGGCTAAACAATGGTGAGGCTAGCTTACTGAAATATTTGATGAATCTTCTATAATATCCGGCCAAGCCTAGAAAACTCCGAACATCTCTCACCTTTTGAGGAGTTGGAACCTTTTGGATGATAGAAATTTTGTTAGGATCCACCTACAATCCTTGCTGAGAAATGGTATGACCTAGCATGATCCCTTCAGTCATTAGGAATTCACATTTTTTAGGACTGAGGGATAGGTTCATCTCAATGCACTTGTTTAAAACTTTTCCCAAGTTGGACAAGGCTTCTTGGAAGTTAGACCCATAAGGAGTAAAGTCATCCATATAGATTTCCACCGAATCATGAACCAACTCAGCAAATATGCTCAATACTACTCTTTGGAAAGTGGTAGGAGCATTGCATAGCCCAAAGGGAAGGACTCGGTAGGCAAAGGTACCCCATGGACAAGTGAAGGTGGTCTTATCTTAGTCTTCCGGATTGATTTGGATCTGATTATACCCGCTAAACCCATCTAGGAAAGAAAAGAACTTCTTCCTTGCTAGTCCACCCAAGACTTGATCTATGAAAGGCAAAGGGAAATGGTCTTTCTTGGTGGCCTTGTTAAGTTCCCAGTAATCTACACAGATTCTCCACTTCCTGTTCTTCTTGGGCACAAGCACCAGAGGTGAAACTCACTCACTATCGGAGATGGGGTAGATGAATCCTGCATCCAATAACTTTTGCAATTCCTCTTTGACAATATCTTTCATGGCTGGATTCATTCTCCTCTGAGGCTGCCTAACTGGTTTACAATCCTCTTTAATGTAAATATGATGGGTATAGACCAAAGGATGGAATCCTTTCATTTCCTTATAACTCCAGGCAAAAGCCTCCAAATGGCAGTTCAACACGCTACACAACTCCTTCTCCTGGGAGGGAGATAAGGAGGAGTTGATCTTTAAGGTTCTTTCAAGGCAAAATTCCACACTCTTAACTCTAGGAGAGGTTGGATCAATCACACAGAGGTCCACTAGAGCACTGGCTTGGGTAGCTTCCACCAAGTCTTCTAATGACAGTGCACTAGGAGGCGGATTTTGAATCAAATTCTCAATCAAGTCATCCTCGGTTTGAGGGCTTCCCCTAGTGGCTTCTATGGTGCACAAAGGTGTAGAGTAGACCTCATCCTCATCTCCCTCTTCCAACCAGAGTGGTAAGTCATGTTCTAGCAGTGGTTGGGTAGGAGGATAAAGGACTAGCTGCTTAGACATAGGCCCATTCTTAATGGTCATGCTTCCAGCTCGACAACTGATGTAAGCATCCACAGTAGCTAACCAAGGCCTTCCCAAGATGAGGGGGTATCCAGTATGTTTAGCCTTTGGCTGAAGGACCAAGAAGTCAGCAGGGTACTCCCAAGAGTCAACAGAGATGAGGACATCTTCCACAATCCCTTCGGGAGTCACGGTGGAGTGGTCTGCTAACTGCAGTACTGTTGAGGTCTTCCTTAGGGAACTCTGAAGGTTGATTTTAAGCATAGTGTCCCTAGTCATCACATTAATGGCAGCCTCTATATCAATCAAGGTATGGAGGATTATGGTGCCGTTGATGTGGTCATCAACTACAGGACTCCCAAGGTCCAAATATTTTGGACAAATTACTTGCCCCAACATCAGATCGAATAGTTGTCCTATGACATTGATAGTCGAGGCATCTCTCTTGCGCCTGCTTGGGTGCCTAAAGCACTTATCCTTGATAAATTTGTTGTATATTGGTACATCTTTTATGGCCTGGAGAAGTAGTATTTTCACACACAACTGCTTGATTTCTCCTAGAAGTTCAGTCTCCTCTAGGTTTGGTTGCGTGGTTACTGTTAGTCGCTCAAGAAAGGGTGGAATGGCTTTGGGTTCACTTACCTGTTTCTCTTCCTCCTCCTCTAAGGGAGGAGGTTGGCGTTCTGGAAGGACCTTCCCAGATCGCAGGTTGATCTCCTGGATATCCACAACATAGGTAGGGCATATTGTTTCCCCAGTATATACCTGTTGGGCCTGTCTGTTGTGGGAGTTTGGGTTCGGTTGAGCAGACATCTGGGGTTGTCTTGGAGGAGCAGGAGGTAATGGTTGTGGTTGAGCCGGTGGTGGAGGTAGAATGGTGGGAGGAGAGTTGTATTAGGGCCTCCACCCCAGTTGAGGTGCATTCCACTAAGGTTGTGGCTAAACATGAGAGTGAAACGAATGAGCAGTAGGTTGAGTATGGTATTGAGATGGATAAGACCACAGAGGAGGTGCGGATTAGGAAGGATGAGCAGGGGGGCCCCAAGAAGGTATACGAGGAGATTGGTTGGGGTTATAATAAGCTTGGGATGTCCCTTACATCCCCTGCTGGTAAGGTCTGGGCCCATGTGGCCTCCTTTGGTTGAGGAAGTAGAGAGGTTCAGTAGTCGCCTCAGTCCCCAGGTACATGGCTTTAAATCCAGGAAAGGTTGGGCATTGGTTAGTGGGGTGGTCTTCCTCAAAAACGAAACACATCTCTACTGAGTGTAATGGACACTCATTCTTAGGGTGCTTCCTCGTACATATGGGACAAAAAAAGGCCAAAGCCCTCTCAGCTTCCTCTTTCTTTTGTTGAATTCAGAAGGTATCAAGTTGCATGGAATTGGTCTGTCTCATCTCACTTTTGAGGTCTTCCATCTGATTAGCAAAATCATGCTTGGAGAAGGTGGTACTAGCTAAAAGTGGATTCCCCTTCCTCTTTTCCTGGCTACCCTGGAATGGTTTCTAAACACAGTCTTTATGTCCTCATAGGGTAGTTGGTAGATGTCTCCTCCAGCTAGCAAGTGAAGGGTATCCAGCAGGTCTTCAGGGACTCCTCGGAGCAAAACTAGCTTTAGAGATTCAGGGTCAAGGGTGCACCTAGCACTTTTATAACTAAGCTGGAACCTTTCCTTGTAGTCTTCTAAAGACTCATCATTTCCCATGGTCATCCGAAAGATTTATCCCTTTTTTTCCTTTGACCTACAGTAGTCCTGGTATTTGTTGTTAAAGGCTTGCTGCATATGAGCCCAAGTAGTGATACTATTTCCTGGTAACCCCATGAACCAACGGAGTTTTGTATCCTTGAGGGTAGAAGGAAAGAGTTTCAACTTTTGCTCATCCTCAGCATAGTCATAAGTTCGACAAAGGACAACAAACTCAAACAAGAAGG
>APFE030242985.1:0-61477 GCA_000404065.3 Pinus taeda
TTCTTCTCATTCTCATGAGTGGCTCATTGATTCTGGAGCCTCTTATCACATGGCCAAAAATAAAGCCATGTTTTCTTCTTTACATGATTGTAACACCAAAAATATATATGTTGCTGATGATAGATCTCTTAATGTTGTAGGGACTGGAACTGTTCATCTAGACAATGGTCAGTTTAATGATGTATTATGTGTTCCAACCTTATCCAGCAAACTTCTATCTGTATATCAGATAACTCATTCAGGTGAAGGTAAAATTGTTGAATTTTCACCTCATGATGTTGTAATCAAGGATCTAAGAGATCCTAAACAGATTCTAGCTACTTGTATTGCTGATGATTCCACAAGGTTGTATAAGTTTCACAACTTTGGGTCATCAAATCTTCCCTCAGTATTTGTTGCTCATAATGATGAAGTGAGCAAACTTTGGCATGAGCGATTTGGTCACTTAAACTATCGCTCCCTTCAGCATCTATGTAAAGAAAATATGGTGACAGGTCTTCCTATTGTATCTTGCAGAGATGGTGTTTGTTCCGGATGTGTACTCGGAAAACATCATCGGGACAGTTTTGAAAAACGTGCCTCTTGGCACGCCTCAGCCCCTTTACAGCTTGTGCACAGTGATTTATGTGGTCCACTTCCTGTTGCATCATTCTCTGGCTGCAAGTATTTCTTAACTTTCATTGATGATTTCTCCAGACGCACTTGGGTATACTTCTTAAAACTCAAGAGCGAAGTATTTAACACATTTTTGGCCTTCAAAGCCTTTGTTGAAAAACAATCTGGACATCAATTCTTAAGCTAAGAACTGATAATGGTGGAGAATATGTTAAAAACACATTCATCAACTTTTGCACCGAAAATGGAATTCAAATGCAACATACTGTTCCATACACTCCACAACAAAATGGTGTAGCTGAAAGGAAAAATCGCACCTTAAAGGAAATGGCTAATTGTATGCTGCAATCTAAAGGACTCAGTCTTAGTTTTTGGGCCGAAGCAATTAATTGTGCAAATTATATAATAAATCGCACTCCTACTAAGGTTCTAAAGAATATCACTCCAGAAGAAGCTTGGAGTTCCATTAAACCAGATGTAAGTCACTTTCGTATTTTTGGAAGTGAAGCATGGGCCCATATTCCAGATGAAAAGCATAAAGCTTTAGAACCTAAGAGTGAGAAATATACTTTTGTTGCATATTCTGAAGATGTAAAAGGTTATAGACTTATTCCATTTAAGTCCAAAAATGTTATCATTAGAAGAGATGTAAAATTTGATGAAAATAAATCGGCCTGTGAGCCTAGTCGGCGGATGTGCCACCTCTTCCTATCTTTTCTACTTTTGAAAACATTTCTTCTTCAGATGATGAAAGTGAGGATGATAATCCTCCCACCACCTTCTCAGGATCATCCTTCAGCTCCTTCAGCTCCTTCCACTCCTTCACTTCCAAGATGGGTCCGCACTACTCGGGATGCAGCAGGTGATCTTGCCGGTGATCCTACAGATCAGCGACGTACACGTTCTCAGTTTGAAAGAGCCTCTCCTTTACTGGCTCAAGCTCCAGTAAATCATGATCCTGGCACTTTTGCAGAAGCTTCAGGCCATCCACATTGGGAAGTAGCTATGAATGAAGAATATCATTCATTGTTGGCAAATGATACATGGGATCTTGTTCCTCTACCAAAGGGACGCAAACTTGTTAGATTTAAATGGGTTTACAGAACCAAGTATGGACCAGATGGGAAAGTTGATAAACATAAAGCTCGTCTTGTTGCTAAGGGCTTTTCACAGGTTGAAGGCATTGACTACACTGAAACCTTCTCCCCTGTTGCCAAAATGAACTCTATCCGCCTTGTTCTTTCCCTTGCTGCCTCTTTAAAATGGGAAGTCCATCAGATGGATGTTAAATCTGCCTTCTTGCATGGGGACTTGCATGAAGAAATCTATATGGAACAACCCATTGGCTTCATCCAAACAGACTCCAGCCTTGTATGTCGACTTAAGAAATCTCTTTATGGTCTCAAGCAAGCTCCTCGGGCTTGGTATGCCAAAATGGATAGCTTTCTTTTAGAATCTAGCTTTTCTAGGTGTTATTCTGACAATACTGTCTACACCAAGAAAGTGGGAAACTCTCTTATCATCCTTGTTCTTTATGTTGATGATCTTATTCTTACTGGTAGTGATCCCAACCTTATAAACCATGTGAAGTTCAGCCTTAAAAAGAAATTTGAAATGACAGACTTAGGACACTTACACTATTTTCTCGGTCTTCAAGTCTTGCAATCCAAGGAGGGTATTTCCCTCTCCCAGTCCAAGTATGCTTGTGATATTCTTCGTCATTTTCACATGGAAGATTGTAAGCCAGCTCCTTCTCCCTTTCAGTCTGGAGTCAAACTTTCAGTCTCCTGTACTTCTCCTGAAGTTGATGCTACCTTATACCGTCAACTTGTAGGAAAACTCTTGTATTTAACCCATACTCGTCCTAACCTTTCCTTTGTTGTTGGCCTTGTTGCTCGTTTTAAGCAAAACCCCCGTGAAAGTCATTGGAAAGCAGCTAAAAGAATACTTCGTTATGTTCGAGGTACAGTACAGTTTGGGATTCATTACAGTGCCAAAGCAGCTCCTCTATTAGTTGGTTTCACTGATTCTGATTGGGCTGGTGACCCTGATGATCGGAAGTCTACTGCCGGTTATGTCTTCACTCTTGGTTCAGGACCTATTACATGGGCTTGTAAGAAACAGGCTGCCATTTCTCTTTCGTCAGCAGAAGCAGAGTATCGTGGTGCCGTGGAAGCTAGTAAGGAAGCCTTGTGGCTTCGTCAGATCCTATCAGAATTGGGCTTTGAGCAGCAGCATCCGACTACACTTTGGTGTGATAATCAAAGTGCCATTCAGCTTTGCAAAGATCCAGTTCAGCATCAGCGCAGCAAACACATTGAACTTCACATGCACTTCATCAGAAAGCTCATTCATGACCATGTTCTTGAAGTGCAATATTGTTCAACAGATGATCAGGTTGCAGACATCTTCACAAAGGCTCTCACAGAGGCGAAGTTCACTAAACTTCGATATATGCTTGGAGTTCAGGAAGTTGTCACTAAGGGGGGATAGGCTCTAGTGCCTCCTTCCTTCTCCTATTGTGTCATATTTGTAAATCCTTCAATCCTATCCCAAGTTGTTCTTAAGGGGGGATGTTAGGATATTCCGACACATAGGAATAGTAAGTATAACTTGGTCTAGTATAGAGTTAGGTAAAGTGTGTTTCTTTACTATGTACATTTGTAACTTACAATCCGACGGTCATGATATGTAGTGATCCGACGATTCATTCTCTCCTCGGTAATACTGACACTTGATCCGTGGCTTGACACCCGATTGGTCCTTGAATTCTATTTAAAGCGCATGGAGGGTCATTTGTAGGTTAACCGTGCATGAGAGAAGCTTATGTAAATTTTCATTCTTTTATTAATAAATTGCCTGTAGTAGCCACGTTGGCGCAGGCCGTGGACTGTTTCCCTCTCTGAGGGTTTTAACCACGTCAAAATACTGGTGTATTGATCTGTGATCTGTTTGTGAGCGGTGTCCTTCTGGTGTTCTGTCTGAGGAACTTACCCTGTAGATTCCTACAAAACCTACCTGTGATATAAAATTTTCCTTTATTGATGAGTACAAGATCTCAATAAGGCGAGGGAGATATACCCATACCTACGAGATAACCGAGTACAAATGATAATGGTGTGCCTAACAATCTAGGTCTGGGGTACATAGTATATGATACATGATATGCTGGCATCAATGGGGAAAAAAATGATACAATGAGATAATGATCCCCATATACATAATTTCCTCGAATACAGTGGCGAGGATTGATACAATGAGATAATGATCCCCATATACATAATTTCCTCGAATACAGTGGCGAGGATTGATACAATTAAGTATGTTGATTTGAATACATGAGACATAATTTCCCCACGTTCGTGTGGTGAAGAGGGGGGGGGGGATCACAACCAAAGAAGCCCTGATGAAGAGGAGATGTATTTAAATATCTCAATGGACCATTTTAAATAGAGGTTCATGTTGTGAGTTATGCAATCGGCAAAAACAAAGCCATTCAAATAAAAATAACTTCTTCTGAGGCTAGATCATAATTTTCTAACATCTAGGTATGTGAGGGGCTACCTGAATGGACATCCCCTCATGAGGTCTAGAACATCTCACACACACCTCAGAAAATCTAGGAAAATCTGCTAGATCACTAAACCACCAAGTGTATGTTTCTTGATCGTGCAATAATGAGTTGAATTTGAGCATGCGAGAAAAAACCAAGTAAAAGCGAAATAATGATTCACTTTGCTTGATTAGAGGCACCAAGAAAGGATGAAAGATGAAACCAAGGTACACCATCCTCTAAACTACTCTTCTGGAATAAATGTGTTGATATTAACAAAAGCAAGCCCAACAGAGTTTAGGCAATTATGAATCCTCAACAAAGGCACAAGGATCATAGTATTATGGCTAATAACGACTAACACTGGGGATGATAATTGGAAGATATGGGGACTCCTGGTCCCTGGAGTTATGATTTACCTTTTTAGAGCATAACATGCAAGGTTGACCTCATAGTGATTGACACAATTCCATAAGGGATGGTCAATTACTCAGACAGAGGATTTTCAAAGGCACATGACTATAGATGGAGGTCAAATATAAGTAAAATGGGATGAATGCGACACATAGATGGATAATATATCGTAACAGGAGTCAATGGGACTTTGAACAGACTCCATAGATGTAGGGGTGCCTCATCTCTAATGCTTTGAAGAAAGGTGACTATATGATGCTTCCACATGGGAAAGGCTCACAGTGCGCCATAATAGAATGAGTAAATAGTGATTACTTGTGACAATGACTCATAATTCTAAAAGTTCAAAGGAAAAGTGGTACGAGAGTACATGTGACTCATATTAAGAGATTTGATTTAATGCGGCAAAGTGAGACCTCATGGAAAAAATGGCTTTATGGTGAAGTTTCAAATTACGAGAAACATGGAGACCCATTGTAGAGATCGGTGAGAGAATTCCAACAGTCCTGACAGTTTGTCAAACTAAGCTACCATTTACTCCTAATGGCCAAAAAAAACTAGAGTTTTTCCTATAAAAGGGCTTCTTTCCCCCAATTCCAATTCATTTGTACATTGATTTGTTGGAGAATTTAGAGAAGAGTAAGAGGTACTAAATCTTGGTGAGCTCGTAGCAGAGTCATTGGATTTCAAATCTATGACTTAGTAGGTGGCCTTACTTGTCTAGAAATGGCCTTAATGCCTCTTGGAAGGATGATTTCTCATGAAGAATTAAGGAAAGAAGGTTGTCCATTTAATTTATGAAAAAGAGACATTATGTATGGAAAATATACAAGTGAAAAGATGTTTATTTTTAGAATAGGAAATATCTCCTATCTCTCTCTCAGCCCAATCCCAAAATCAATAAGGAATATCGTTTAAATTTAATGCCCCAAGCTACATTTTTAAGACATAGATAGGATTCTTAAGAAAATTACCCAAAAGGTAACACAATTCTTGTTATTGTTAGACCTATGCATTAGGGATTTCTCTAACATCCACTTTAACAAGCATCTTTCCATGTGCTCAATATTCTCAATAAAAATAACATACTTTGTGGTGTTGATGAGTAATTTCTGTTAAGTTTGTGCTTTTATGGATCTTGGGGAATTCCTAAACATAAACTTCTTAGACTAAATAAGAAGCAAACAATTTGTAATATACTTTTTTTTGTGGATATGGTTAAAGTGGATGGAATCTACCCATTGTATTTACCGTGGTAGTTGCCCATGGCATTGACCCATGGTATTTGCCTTCATTTTTCGAGTGAAAACAATAAAATAAAGTCTCTAGAGATTCAATGAAGCATATAAAAGGGGATAGGAGCCTAACAATGTAATCATCGAGAGTTATTTATCTATTTTTATTTTGTTGAGAGCTTGTCAAGGCAAGTTCTAGTTGATCCCAAGGACAAAAACCCCATGGGATTAATTTCTCTGGTGGATCCATTAAGGATCTAAGATTGTGCTTCAACATCTTTAATTTCTCTGTTGATTGGAAGCCATACATGCCAAGGCACGAGCTTTAGTAGTGCTTCTGTGGGCATGTAATTTTGTTTATATTTATTTACATAAATAAGATGTTGCATTCTTAGATCTTTATTGTGTTCGGTGTTTTTACTGCAAGAATTTTATTAGAACACCTACAATGTACCAGAACTGATTAAAATTTTGATGATTGGGAAATTACATGTAGGAATTTACAGCGTAAGTTCCTCAGACAGAACACCAAAAGGACACCGCTCACAAACAGATCACAGATCAATACACCAGTATTTTGACGTGGTTAAAACCCTCAGGGAGGGAAACAGTCCACGGCCTGCGCAAACGTGGCTACTACAGGCAATTTATTAATAAAAGAATGAAAATTTACATAAGCTTCTCTCATGCACGGTTAACCTACAAATGACCCTCCATGCGCTTTAAATAGAATTCATGGACCAGTCGGGTGTCAAGCCACGGATCAAGTGTCGGTAATACCGAGGAGAGAATGAACCGTCGGATCACTACATATCGTGACCGTCGGATTGTAAGTTACAAAATGTACAACGGTAAAGAAACACACTTTACCTAACTTTAACCTAACTCTATACTAGACCAAGTTGAACTTAAGTATTCCTATGTGTCGGAATATCCTAACAATGTGTGCCAAATTGCCAATTTCTATGATGAATTTCTCACCTTGTTCACTATGTATGGAAGTTGGAACTTGGTTCTTTATTGGGATTTGCCACTTGTTTTCATGGTTTATAAAATTTTGTCGAAATGACTTAAATGTTTGAGCAATAATCTTATGTCTTTGCAATGTGCATTATGGACTTTGAATTTGACTTTGAATTGATTTTTTTATATATATACATTTTTTTTTCGAATTTCTATATGTCGAACTTTATCGGCAAAATTTTAGTTTTCGAACTTTATTCGAATTTCAAGGTCGCCGAACTCAAACTCGAACACGAACCTGGTGACTTAGGTTCTATTGGGCTTAGTGCTATTCTCATTGGCCCTAGATTCCCTTGGTCCATTTCTGATTTGAATATTTGATTTTCTGAATCTAATCATTGGTGGGGTTTGTAGAAAATTTGGTAAAAAATTATGTTTCAGATATTGAAATTTTTTTGGCAACTTGGGCAAGTGATCTTCAAGGCCTAGGGTCTAAGGGTTTGATCTCTAAAACATCTTTTTCCTCACTGTTTGCTACAGCAGTCATATACCTTTCTAATAGTGGTGAAAAACACATCTAAGTGGTTTGAAATTAACTAAAAAATTGTTAAATACATTAATAAGTCATTTATGTTTGATGTGTATCAAGAATTTGGCCTAGATCTACATTTTGGGTCACTGTTATCTCTAAATAATTATGTTTCTGAAGTCTGAAATATAACAGTGGAAAAATTTCATGTGGGTTAGCCTAAAATCAGTTCCTAAGTTGTCTAATACACTAAGGAATTAATTTCTTGAGTTGGGCATTCATCATTAGGCTTATTTCATGTTTTAATTGTTCGCTGTAATAAGTATAACAAATCTGATATAATTCTAAAAATCATATCACAACAGGCTGAATTTTTTTTATAATTCATGTGGGCAAGTTTGGAAAAATTTCGGTAAATTTTTGGCATAAAGATATCATTGATAGCTTATTGTTTTCATTGTCATATTGCTACTATCATAAAGTTTCTCTTACTGCTGTCCTAAAAATTAATTTCTGAAAATTGAGCTAAATTGTATCAAGAAGATTTGAAATAAGCTAGTGTTTTAACTATAGTATCTTCAAGAGTTTATTTTCTAAGTTTTCATCTAAAAAAAGGCGAGTATTTCATTTTGGGGAATTGACGGCTTTTGCGGCATAAGTGTTTTCCCATTCTCGAGTCTAACTTCATCTCATCTTCCGGTGCATTTGCATTTAAGTTAACTTTGCATAGATAAAATTTACTTCCAAGCACAAACTTGGTCATTAGACAAATAGATCTCCATCCTTCTTTTCTTGAGAAGCTTGTTTTAATAGTACTTAAAACGGTGGCCTTGTAGTCGTCAGAGCCACAGCTCTCTGCAGCGGTTGAGGTACCAGGTATGTTAGAATTTCAGGAAAGGTATCGTTAATCACACCTTAGTGTGCTTCTGCTAATCTTCTCTCTGCCAATTACTACGAAATCAAGCTCAACACAGAAGGGATTGAAGGGTTCACATTTAAATAGGCATTTAACTAAAATTAACCAAGATTCTTGCATCTCAGATTAGTTTTAGGATCTGCATTTCATATAAAATAGGCATTCATCTAAGCAGCAGTTGCTAATCGATTACTTGGCCTTAATTTCCCTAGCAAGATCGTTGACTCCATAAGGCACTGGTATCAATCGTTTAAAATCTAATCAAATTCTATAGGTCTTCCTAAATCTTAATCAAGTACTTGATCGCTTCACTATGTCTCCCGAACTGGTTGGTTCCCAACTAGCTCTTCTTCATTCCACTTTTCCATAGGGTCTACCCCCTTTAGCCTGCTGTAGGGAGACAACTTAAACGAAGAGATTGGGGATCAGGGTGACAGCCCCTAATTTGAGTCGTTGTTGTAGTGCCTAGACATTTTGTGTGACAATAGGGTCTATTCCCTTTTTTTCTTGCAAGATATTGTGTTATTCACTTATATATATATATATATACTATATATATATAATATATATATATATGATGTTTCAGACGACGTTTCGACCAACGTTTCCATTTTTAAGAGGCGAAGTTTCTAAACATACTTGTTTCGGAAACTCTGAAACGTTTCGATGCTTCCTGCAACTTAGATCTGGAGTATAAGAAGATAAAATTGTACACTTAGACAGTAATTTTACAAATTCATTGAAATGTAATATATAATGTTTTATTAATAAATTGGATGTTTTACATGGTCGTGGCAGTGATCATTTAATAAGAGTTCACTGGCCATTTAATAGAGAGACATGTCCTTTGGGGCTGATGTCTCTTCAATTAAACTAAGTCTACTTTAATAATTTGCTAATTAATTATTTATGTTTTATTTATTTGAGAAATTTACTTTTTATGAATTTTTTAATTCATAACATTGCCTCTCCCTTAAAATGCTTTGTCCTCAAAGCATAGGTAAGGTCGGGTGTTGTTGAAGTCTGATTCCCAAGACGAATCTTCCTCTAGTAATTTATTCCATTTGATGAAGTACTCCTTAATTGTCTTGGACCGTAATACTTTCTCCCTGGTAGCGAGTATACCTTCAGGTTCTAGGACAATCCTTCCTTCTTCATCGGTTTCTGGTATCTCTGTTTGAGCTATTTGGTTTTTCCCTAGTACTCTCTTGAGACTTGATACATGAAAAGTGTTATGGATTTTATGGAGTCAACAATTGTCAGGTAACTTCAGTCCATAAGCCACACTTCTTATTTTTTTTATTATTTGATATGAACCATGATATTTAGGTGATAGCTTATTCTTTCCTTGTTGTTTTAATGACAATTGCTTATAAGGTTGGAGCCTAACAAAGACCCAATCTCCCTCTTCAAATTCTCTTTCAGTGTGATGTTGGCCAACATGTTGCTTCATTCTATTACGTGCCAGGGTGAGATTTTATTTTAATAATTAATGATTCTTTGGTTTTCTTCTAAGTGGTTTTTGACTGTTGGCACCTTAGAATCAAGTAGTGCAAAGTCCTTCCATCAGGGTGGTTCATAACCATAGAGAGCTTGGAAAGGTGTCATTTTAGCCGACGTATGGTAGGTGGTGTTATATCACCATTCTACTAGGTGTAGCCACTGAGTCCATTTGTTTTGTTTGTCAATGACGAAGCAACGAAGATATATTTCCAAGAATTTATTTACGACTTCAGTTTGGCCGTCTGTCTGGGGATGATACGCTAAACTCATGTTGAGGGATATTCCTGCCTGGTGGCAAAATTCTCTCCAAAAATTGCCTTTGAACTTTGCATCTCTATCACTTATTATGACTTTGGGGAACCCATGTAGTTTGTATATGTTTTTACAAAACCTCTCTGTAATTTTTTTAGTGGTGTCAGTTTTTTTGATGGCCATAAAATGACCATATTTAGTGAGTTTGTCGACTACGACAAATATATTATCCTTATTGTCAGATGCAGATAGTCCTTCAATGAAATCCACCGAAATCTCTTCCCATTTCTGATTTGGAATGTGTAGCAGGTGTAACAAACTTGGGGTTGGTATATTTTCAGTGTTATTCCTTTGAGAAATATCACATTCCACAACATATTTCTAAATTTCCTTGCTCATGCCCTTCCAATAGTATGATTGTCGAATGTTGTAGTAAGTCTTAAAGAATCTGACATGTCCAGTCGCAGGCGAATTGTGCTATTCTTTTAAAATTTTCATCTTAAATTTGGATGTTGATGTTAGGTAAATTCTATCTTTGTACCATATTACGTCATTCTTCCACTCTAAATTGGTATGTTGATTGGTATTTTTAATCATAGAATCACAATTTTTATCCTTGGCATATTTGGCTCGTATTTCATCCAACCATTCTGGAACAACTATCATAGCAGCACAAGTTGTGTTGTCGTCATCCTTACGTGAGAGCGCATTAGCTACGACATTCTCCTTCCCTTTCTTGTGCAATATTTCCAGGTCGAAAGTTGACAACTTCTCCATCCACTTTTGTTGTTCTATTGATAATGTCTTCTATTGAAGTAAGAATTGAAGACTATTGTGGTTGGTTCAGATTGAAAATTTACTTCCAAGCAAGTATTGGCGCCATTTTGTTAAGGCATGTATGATGGCGAGCATCTCTTTTTAGTATGTTGATTTCAAGCCTTCTCGTTTATTAAGTTTCCTGCTCTCGAATGTTATAGGGTGGTTGTCTTGCATTAACACTGCTCCAATTCTGAATCTTGAAGTATCACATTCGACTACAAATGGTTTGAAGAAAGCAGGAGGCGCTAGTACCGGTGTGGTTGACATTACTTCCTTTAGATTCTCGAAACATTTGTTTGCTTGGTTATTCCACTAAAAAGCATTCTTTTTTAACAAGTTGGCTAGGGGTGCCATCAAATGTGCATAGTTTTTTAAAAAACTTTTGTAATACTTGGTTAGACCTAGAAATCCTCTTAGCTTGGATACATTTTTGGGTTTGGGCCATTCTCTGATTGCCTTGATTTTGTTGGGATCCACTTTGACTCCGTCCTTGGATATAACATGCTGTAGGTATTCAACTTCTTTTTCCCAAAGGTACATTTGTCTAACTTGGCGTAGAACTGATTCTTCTCCAATACTAATTATACTTCTTCCAGATGCTTGAGGTGCTCTTTCCATGTCTTACTGTAAACAAGAATATCGTTGAAGAAAACTAATACAAACTTCCGCAAATATGGGTGAAAATTTTCATTCTTGGTTGCTTGGAAGGTGGCCGACACATTTCTTAATCCAAATGGCATAACTTTAAACTCATAATGCCCCTCATCAGTTCTGAATGTTGTCTTTTCGATGTCTTCTAATCCTACTCGTATTTGGTAGTAACCTGATCTTAGATCTAATTTTGAGATGTATCCTACACCATGTAGTTCATCTAGCATTTCATCAATGAACAAAATTGGAAACTTATGTTTGATAGTGATATTGTTTAACCCTCTGTAATCTATACGTAATTGGAAGGACCTATCCTTCTTCCTAACCTATACTGCGGGTGCAACATGTGGACTTTTACTTTTAATAATGATTCCATGCTTTAGCAGGTCTTGTTTCAATCGTTCTATTTCTGCCTTATGGTGATGGGGATAATGATATGGTTTAACGTTTACTGGTGTCGAATCTTGTTTGACTTCAATGATGTGTTCAATTTTCTTTTCAGGGGGTAATTTCATTGGCAAATCTTGAAAAACCTTCTCGTATTTCTGGATCAAGGATGAAATTGTTGATGGTTGGTGTGTCCCTTCTATCGACAATAACTCCAACTGCAGACATTGTGCAACAAATGTTGGGGCTCCCTTGCGAATAAGCTTTTTCATCTGTTGAGCAAAGATGACTTGAGTGGGTGGAGCTTGGAACCCAAACAACTTATACTTTCTTCCATCCCATTTGAATTTAATTAACTTCTTTTGGTGATTAGTTGAATACGTACCTAGTGTTTGTAACCATTGTATCCCTAAAGCGACGTCTACTCCTAAGGGGACTGTATAAAAACTGGAATCCATTTCATATTCGCTTAGTTGCAATTTAACTTTATGGCACTTGCCTACTCCATCTATTCGTTTCCCATCTGCTACCATAACTTTTAAATCTGCTATAGGGTAAGCAAAAATGTTCAGCCTTTTTGCAACATTGACATCTACGAAGTTGTGTGTACTCCCTGAGTCTATTAGAGCAATAACGTTTTGCTTCTTGATGTGACCTTTAAGCTTTAGTGTCTGTGGCTAAGCTATCCCTGTGATAGCTACCAGAGAAATCTGTGGCATATCCTCTTCTGATTTTGGATTAGGGTTTGCATTTTCTTCATTGTTCTCTTCGTCAGAGTTGTCTTCTGAAGATTATTCTTCTTGTTCTGCTTGACAGTGGTAAAGTTTTTACGTTGCACATTTGTGTCCTGCGTAATACTTATCTCCACATTTCTAGCATTTGCCATCGTTTTTTCTTTCAAAACTAGATTGTTGTTTTCTTTCATTGCACATTGGTGGTGGAACATATTTGTTGTTGAAATTTCTAAGTTTAACCCGTTAGAAATTCTTCCTGCACTATCTGGTTTATTTCACCTACTTGTTTATTTCTTAACAAGTTATTTAACCATATAACTACTAAAAATAAACACAAATACAGTCTCAACTCATCTACAGATCATCAGCTGAAAAATAACAGATAAACACACAAGTGACACTGTTATTTTTGGACATTCGTCCCCAGAAAAACCCAACTTGGGAAAACCGATGTAGCAATTCTTATGGTTTTATTATTAAGCAGCTTTCTTGAGGACAACTAGGGTGCCAAACTGGCTCACCCAACAAAGATATCTATCTAGTAGTAATAACTCTCTTTGAAAGCAGATATTCAGCAAGTCTGCTCCTCAAAAATCTCTCCAACACTTTTCTGAGGCTCTACGTCAGCCCTCCTAGCCTCTGCGTCACTCAAAAACCCCTTGCGCCAGCCTTCTGCTGCTCTGCGCTGGCTCTTTGGCCTTCTGCATCACCCACGCAGGTCCTGCTAGCCTCTGCACAATCACTCGGGTCCTTTGCGTGGCTCCTGCTGGCTCTGCGTAGCCTTCTCTGTCTTTGCGCTGGTCCTTCAACACTATCTCTACCTCTCTGCTATGCACTCACTGCCCCTCACTGCAACTCAAATCACTTGTTCGAATTTTCTCAGCAAACCCCGCTCTAGAAAATCGAACTAACTGATCAATCTTGGTGTATCTCCAACTAACCCTCAAGCCTCCTCTTATACTTATCCTGTTGAGTCTTCAACGGCCAAGACTAAGTCCCTAATCAACGGCTAAGATTAGATTTTGCTTGATCCATTTCATTTAGAACTTTCTCACCCAGTTTTATATTAATACCCATTAGTATTTTAATTTTCCTAAATTTAGACTTAGGAACCTCATTAAAAATATTAATTATTTTAATCTCTCTAACCAGGTGGAATTTCCCCAAACCAAGGGTCTTGGAGATCTCATGTGCTTTAGCCTCTCCACCAATTTTCATGGCTAGAGCACATCCAATGCTACCCCAAATCAACACTCCCTCTTAGCGAGGAATGTGCTCTAGTAATGCTCCATCACTGAACATCACCTTGATCATCCAACACTGGTACCTGTGTTGATGCTTGGCTTGCTGCCCAACATCCTCTACACTACTACCTCCTGTACTGCTGCCCACGGCTCTGCCACTGCCACTGCTACATTTATACTGCAACTCCCTCTGCATCCGTGTTGTTGCTGGTCCTTCCTCCCAATACTGCATTTGCACTGCAGCTCTCTCTCATCATGCTGCATCGTGCTGCCCATAGCACTACCACTGCTAATTGTTGCACTGCAACTCAGTTACTGAGAAGTAACTGATCGACCCAAGTACTGACATCCTTATCAGGCTGGAAGCCCCATGATGATGAAGCTACCTCTGCTGCTATCATGTGCTCCCTCTGCTACCTCTGCGCTACTGCAACACTTTTGTGCCTCTCGCACTATTGCAAACACCTTTGTGCCTTTCTGCATTGTTGCAACCACCTTTGTGCCTCTTGCACTGCTGCAACCCCCACTGTGCTGCCACATACCTCTACACTCTAGCACTGCCTTGTCGCTTCATCTGCATCTTGCTTCTACTGACATCCGTCATCCTGCTACTGTCACACGGGGCTCCCGTAGCCGGATATGATCTAAGAGTTTGGGTATCTCAAGGATCCTGCCCCTCATCTTCTGTAGTCCTCCCGACTACAGCTCGATGTCTGCCCACCTCTTCTCTAGAGGTGCATAAGCACTCATGGCAAAATCGTCTTCCATCTCGACTTCTTTCTCTGCCTCAACCGGAGCTGCCTTGGAGTCATAAGAATCTCCCTTATTCTTCTTCCCGGGACACTGGGTTGCATAATGACCCAGCTCCCCACAATGGAAGCACTTTATCTTGGAGATGTCCTTCTTCTTTCTCTTCCCTTGCTGTCTCGCAGATGCCAGCTGCAACCTCCTCTTTCTTGATTCGACCTCCTTTGCTGCTACTCCCTGCCTTGGTCGACCGTCTGATCTCTTCTTGGTGAAGAGCTGCCCACGTCTCTTCCCATCCTGGAAGAGTCGCTCTACCCAATCCTCAGAGACTGCATTCAAGGTGGTCCTCACCATGAACTCCTGATCCGACGTGGCCCCTATGGAAGTAAGTTGGTCCCGAATCTCTTGCAACCAGTGTTTTACGAACCGGCCGGGTCAGCACCAACCCGACCGAGTTGGTTCGGGTCAATAGCCTGGGTAATGAAATGGTCTTCAACCCGGTTCGATCGGCCGAGTCAGCAATGACTCGGCCGAGTCACTCAATGACTCGGCCGAAACGGCCGGGTCTGCATAAAAACGGCCGGGTCAAGAATCCCTTAGTTCCTTTGGACCTTCTCTTTGATTCAGTGGTACTAACTGCTAACATTGCTTTCCTGTTTTTCCGAAATATTTTGTTTATAGTTTATAGTATTATACCTGCCCATCCAAATGTAAAATGCAACTCTGAAATCGTCCAATACAACAGAATAGTCTCCAGTTGACTTTAGAAAGTAGCCAAACACCTAAACAGAACCAAATATTCCGAAGCTTAATAGGTTAGCAAGCCCTCTCAATCATGCCTATCCGAATATTACCTACTACTTTGCCTTAGAAACTAAATAAGATTTCCAGAAATAGCCCTTACAATTTTCTTGCCATGTGATTGTAGAGAACAGATAAATGTATGCTCCAAATCTAGAAGATAAGATCTGTGCAATTGAACAATACTATCCAACTAAAATAAATTAGTTTCAGAAATAGATACTCCAAACATGAGAAAATTTGGGTATTTATTTTCAATAAGTTCAAGGCTACTTTGAAACATAGTCCTGTTTGATTTTCAAGAATTCCGTGGTTTTCTTAAGCCTGTTCTTTGATTCAGTTGTACTAACCTTGCTTTCCTGATCTCGCCTGATTTTTTGGGACATTGTGTTTATCCTGCCCATTCAAATGTAGAATGCAACTATGAATTCATCAAATATGACAGAGTAGTCTCTAGTGGACTTCAGAAAGCAATCAAAAATTTACGCCTCAAAGGTTAGTGAGCCCTCTCAATAATACCCATCTATATAATGCCTACTACATTACGTTAAAAATTGAATGCAGTTTCCATGAAAAGCCTTTTTAACTTCCTTGCCATGTGATTCTCAAGTACCAATAATTGTGTTCCATCTATATTATAATGTTGTGTGTTTGGAAACATGAATGAAAATCTTTAAAATTATGTTTAAAATATTTAATGTATTTTTTACAACGACCGAGTCATTGAAAACGAGCCGGCCGAGTCATTACCGTTTCGGAGTCGGAGTCGGAGTCATTGCTCGGCCGAGTCGGAGTCGGAGTCGGAGTCTTAAAACATTTCTTGCAACCTGCTGAGGTATAGATCTATCTGCTCCCCCTTCTGCATCTAATTCGACTGCAGCTGATTCTCCAGTAGCATCTTCCTTTGCACGGAAGTGCCTTGATACAATGTCGTCAAGGTATCCCACATCTCCTTTATCGTGTTCTTGGAAATATGTTGAACTACATGATCCTTGACCTCATCAATGCTTATGCACTTTGCCTTGGCCATTGCATCCTTGTACCTTTCATTATCAGCCGGGTCGACTGGGATAGCCACGGTTCTCAAGGCGAAGCCCTTGATGCGATGTCTATCCAAAACAGACAGGACCCTGGCCTTCCAGATGACAAAGTTAGATGCCCCATCCAACATGTCATGATCCCTCAGTGCGTTCATTGCCATCTCCGTTTTTCTCCTGGACTCCCTCAGAGTCTTGACTTCCCTTCTAGACTCCCTCTGAGTCTCGATTTCCCTCCTGGAAATCCTCCTACCAACTGTCGAACTGCTCCTCTCCAATCCTCTATGCACCTGCAACACGAATCGGGATTTCTTGGCTAGAAATCCCTCAAGGCAGTGGTTCCCTCTAACTTGGTTCTATCCTGTTAGGTATTGTTCTATTTCGACAGCAACAGCACCCCACCAGTTTCCCGATCCATAATCTGCCCACAGCTCCTAGGCCCCAGCAGCTGAAGAAACTGAGCCTCTTAGCTTTGCGCAATCCCAGCAAGGTTGAGTCGCTCCTGCGTCAAGCCTACCTGACTAAGTAGGATGATGTGGCTCTTCGTGAGCCTTTCTTACCTCTCTCTGCCTCTACATTGGCCCTCTATCTGGCTTGAAATGATGATGCAAGCCCTCTGCGTCACTCCTTCACTACTGCCTTTTGCTTAAGAACAGCTCTGTCTCTCAGGACAGTTGTTTCTGCTGCAAATTTTCTGATTTAGCTAGTGCCTTTAGTTCTCCTGTGATCTGCAATGCTCTGATAACATGTTGAAATTTCTAAGTTTAACCCGTTAGAAATTCTTCTTGCACTACCTGGTTTATTTCACCTACTTGTTTATTTCTTAACAAGTTATTTAACCATATAAATATTGAAAATAAACACAAATGCAGTCTCAACTCATCTACAGATCATCAACTGAAAAATAACAAATAAACACACAAGGGACACCGTTATTTTTGGACAATCGTCCCTGGAAAAACCCAACTTGGGAAAACTGGTGCAGCAGTTCTGAGGGTTTTATTATTAAGCAGCTTTCTTGAGTACAACTAGGGTGCCAAACTGGCTCACCCAACAGAGATATCTATCTAGCAGTAATACCTCTCATCGAAAGCAAATATTCAGCAAGTTTGCTCCACGAAAATATCTCCAACACTTCTCTGAGGCTCTTCGTCAACCCTCCTGGCCTCTGCGTCACTCTGAAACCACTTGAGTCAGCCTTCTACTGCTTTGCGCTGGCTCTCTGGCCTTCTGCGTCACCCACGCAGACCCTGCTAGCCTCTGCACAGTCACTCTGGCCCTCTACATGGCTCCTGTTGGCTCTGCATAGCCTCCTTTGTCTCTGCGTTAGTCCTTCAGCACTATCTCTACGTCTCTGCCCCTCGCTGCAACTCAGGTCACTTGTTCAAATTTTCTCAGCAAACCCTACTCCAGAAAATCGAATTGACTGATCAATCTCGGTGTATCTCCAACTGACCCTCAAGCCTCCTCTTATACTTTTCCCGTTGAGTCTTTAACAGCCGAGATTAAGTCCCTAATCAACGGCTAAGATCAGATTTGGCTTGATCCATGTCTTTAGAACCTTTTCACCCAGTTTTATATTAATACCCATTAATATTTTAATTTTCCTAAGTTTAGACTTAGGAACCCCATTAAAAGTATTAATTATTTTAATATCTCCTAACCGGGTGGAATTTCCTCAAACCATCTCATGTGCTTTAGCCCCTCCACCATTTTTCATGGCTAGAGCACATCCGATGCTACCCAAATCAACATTTGCTAGTGTTCTCTAACTATAGTTTACTTGACTTCCCTTTGGAGTAGCTGTTTGTTTTCTCATTATTGGGATATGGTGCCTTATGGAGTTTATATTTCCATTCAATTATTATAGCTTTGTGTCTGGCATCCTCAATGGTTTTGGGTTTATGTAACTTTAATTCTTCCCAAATATAATCTTTAAGGCCACAACGATACATTTTTAATAGCTCTTCATCTGAAAATCCTCTTTGCCTTATTGCTAACATCTTCCCATTTGTGAGTGTATTCACTCACCGATCCTTTTTGTTTGAGGTGAATGAATCTCTCGTATACATCATCCTCTTCCTTGTCATGAAACCTTTTCAGCAGGGAATTTTTTTAAAAATTCCAATTGAACGAACAACCTATACATTTAGAAGACCACCACAAAAACCGATCATACACTTCTGCTTCTAGGTAGTTGGATGCAGTCATGACCTTTTCTTGCTCGCTGAGTGGTGGGTTTGCTAAAGAAATTGCTTCCATCTTATTTACCATATGATGGCGCCTTTATGGTTCTTACCATCATACTTAGGTAATTTGTTTTTAATTTTAAGATGGTTCCTTTCGGAAAATTTGGAATAATACTGGCTTCCTTCGAACTATATTTGCGGTTCACGGCTTCTCGTGCATCCTGAACTCATCATTCGGAAAATTTTCTCCTTTTGGAGTCTTGGGACCCTGTGTGGCTCAGATTGGATTAGTCTTCCCAAAATGCTAACTTATCACGCCTTTTAAATATGAAATATCCTCGTCCACTTGATCCTGTCTTCTAACTGACTTCTCTACATTATCGAGATGCTTGTTTAATTTATTGAGGTCCTCTTGAATTCTTTTAAATTCGTCATTGTTATTGCTCCTCCCCATTTTAGACTACTTTTTCTTGCTAGATCCATTTTTTTTAATTAATTAATTAATTAATTATAAATTATATGAATTATTATATATATAATATATATTAAATTTTAAACTTATAACTTTGATCCGACCTATTATATAATTCTTAACCGGTGTATCGTAACGACAGCGTATCACCGTAACTTATCAATTTCTGTCGCGTCCAATAATTAAACGCGGACTTATGACCAGGCATCAGGAGAAGGAGTAGATGCAGTCGGTCGGTCAATGAAACTCGGACAGAGTTCTACACTGTCACACCGGCGTTTGTTCGTGCAACAGGAAGCACAGTTGTGGTCGGGCGATGTAGACAGGGGGGGCATGATGGATGACGGCACAAGAGTTTGCAGCAGATGGGAGGTGGGAGCGACGGGCGTTGCAGCGGATGGGTTTAATGAATGTGGAGCCGGGGACGTGGGCAGAGGTGGCGATTTGGGGCGCAAGCAGCAGGGGGGAGCATGATAGAGACGCGGGATGGCAGCAAGCAGGTGGATGGCGAAGGTCTGCAACAGAGACAGCGACGGTTCGATGAATGTCGACGGCCTGCAGGGCTGACAGCCCACAGGGAGGTGTGGTGTTGGCCAAACAGGAATGGCTCTGATACCACTGGAGTATAAGAAGAGAAATTTGTACGCTCAAACTATAATTTTACAAATTCATTGAAATGTAATATATAATGTTTTATTAATAAATTGGATGCTTTACATGGTCGTGGCGGTGCTCCTTTAATAGGAGTTGACTGGCCATGCCCAAAATAGAAAGACATGTCCTTTGGCACTGATGTCTCTTCAATTAAACTAAGTCTACTTTAATAATTTGCTAATTAATTATTTATGTTTAATTTATTTTATTTAATTGAATAATATTGAGATATTTAGTTTTTATGAATTTTTTAATTCATAACATTATCCCTAGGAAATTTTATTCAAAACTACATGGCCCATACATTGAGAGATGCCATATAGAGACAAAATTTCACAATTTAAGCAGTAAATGCATGTAGCAATTAGCCCTAAAAATAGCGAAATTCCCAATCCAATGTATATGACAAAGTAAAACAAGAATAGTATTAAAAGCATGTAGTTACATGTAATAGAACATATCGAACCGTCCACAATTTGACAATAGAGAAGCTCCAAGATAAGATAAACCAAATCCAAACATCAAAATTCATCCATAAAGCTCCAATTCATCCTCCAAGAAAAAGTGTGAAATTCTCAAGAGAGAGAAGAGATCCAATCCAAAGTGATGATGAGCAAATGAACTCATCTCACTTGCATTTATACACTAATGAGGAGTTCGAATTAGTCTCCTAGATCTACATAAGCCCCAAAAATAAAATAATGTGCTAATAACCTAACTTTTGGTGACAAGCACACCAAACTAGCTCACAATTGGAATAATAAGCCTCTTAAGAGGTCAGATGATAAATAATACATGTTGTAGGGCCCTCCAAGAGGCTTGATGAGGTCCATAGTTGCCATAATGAAGAATAAGACCCTCAAAAGTGATGGACAAGGGGTTGGCCCCTTGTTCTCCAAACAATAAACCTATGGTGCTCCCAGTGGGTGTGGGGGCATAATAATAACCTCATGGGTCTCCAATGAGTCGAAGATGCATGTAAGTCATCTGTTAGGGCTCTGATAATGGTGTAGGTGATGCCACATAATCCTACAAGTCTTGGGTCAGCTGCCAAGTGCATGGTACATATGTGGGGTTGGCTGGGCAATGGTGAACCAGGTGCATCTTCCTCGTCCAATAGGTGAATCTCGAGCAATCTCTGAACATCTTCGAGGATCCATGGAGTGTTGTCCATTGTTGTGGAGGCCCATGGCTCTCAACACACACCCTACATGTGCCAATGTAGCCCTCTAGAGGATTAGGACCCCGTATAGGGATACCAAACCCAAGATGGAGACAATCTGCAATCTTGCATAAGATCCAATGCGTCCCCTACCCTTCCAGTACAACAAGTCATTACAGAAATCGAGTAAAAGAGCTTACCGACCATGGACTACAGGTGGGAACCTCATAATGGCCTGGCCTTCCATAATGGGCTTTGACATCTACTAATGTCTCCAAGCTCCAAATGGGGGTAGTCCAGTATCCTATTAGGTGGTTTCTACTTCTAAAGGGGATAATAGATTCAAGGTACTTTCTTTAAAGGTGGTGGTATGTGATAGAGATGTGAATAAAGTATGGATGGGAAGGGGCAGCCCTGGGCCACATGCTGAGGTACAAAGGTATCTAATAAAAGGGAATCCCACACTTGGGGTATATAATGTATAGGAGGGAGCAATCGTGGTACATGAGGTGCTCCGGCCTTGATTTTTCCATCCTTCTTTATTACCTTTTGCCTTTTTATGACTTTTTTTTATTAATTGCTCGAGGCTCAAAGGGTAAGAGCATGATGTGTGAGATATAGCAGTGGATACCCCCTTTAAGGTAGGGCGGTTCATTTCCCACCAAGGGTTGGGACAATCATGGGTTCCTATATGATGAAGGAGGCTCATAGAACAAGTAGGAACCAGGGTGATGGCCATGATGATGGAGTAGAGCTCATTTCTTAGATTTAGCCCACGTGCTAAATGTGTTTGTCCCAGCCATGTTTGACATTTTGTGGTACATTTTCTTTTTGAATGTGGCTAATTATGCTTTTTCTTTTCTTTTTAGCTGCATCAAACTCCAAGGCATCATTCCAAGCCTAACCCAAGGTATGGGCAATGGGAAGGGGAAAGCTAACCCTATGTGGACCCAGTGGAGGAGTGTGGACCCAGGTGGGAGAAATGATGCATGGGGTAATAATGAGTGGAAAGGGGGTAATATGTGTGGATAAGGGAGCGGGACCAAGCAACCAAAATCAAGGTTTCCTGTGAAATACCATCCCTAATGCCAAATGGTCAGGAAAAGAGATCCCACGAGACTAGAATCCAAGGTTATTCATCCAAAGGGGACTAGAGGACAATAGCACAGACCTAGCCCATTCTTTCTGCCAAATCCCCCCATTAATCCATGCCCAAAAGTGTCCATGATAAGAAAACTATAATACTCAATTACCGAATGACAAGCCATACCTTTAGGTTCAGGAGGCCCACCTTCAAACATACAATCATAGCAGATGGGTGAGGGACCATATGGTTGGCTCAGGTGGCGGAGAAATGACACAATGAGCTAGTTGGTGGCTGCAAGGGGTTGTTGGTTGCCAACTGAGGACCATCTTGGAGAAAAAAATTCTCCTAGTTATATCACCCGCAAAATGGTGGTTAACAGAACTTGGTTACAATTTTTCAACAGAGGCACAAGAACGAACATCCCATGAAGAAGTAGAACCATATCAAATTTCCTTAACGAAGGGTGTAGGAATGATGTAGATGTTAAAATTTGATAGCTCAGGGATGAATTTCTCCTAGAAGAAATCATATCTTTCAGTTCTTTTTTTTCCCCAGAAAAAGTCATAATTTCATTGCTTCCAAACAAAGTAGAAATTACATTTGTAGATATATGCATTGCATACATTTCAGAGATCAAAAGAGCTATACATTGTCCATATATATTGAAGTTCACAAAATAACAAAAAAATCCCAAAACCATGTCTAGATTGCATCCCTAAATCATATCAACAGAATTTAAAACGTGCCCCTCTCACGAAAGGGACGATGAAAAGAACCCCTTTGCCCATCTAAGAGGAACTCATCGATCTGCATCATCCCCATCTGAAGCACTGAAGCCTTCTTGGCAGCCTCATCAGCCAGAGAATTCATCTCCCTCTAGACCTAAGTTACCAGGATTCGGATCCGGATTCGGATTCGGATACGGATCCGCCAGTTTTTTGAAAACCCAGGATCCGGAAACGGCAAAGAAACGGCAAGTACAAGCAAATATAAAATATTTTATAATTTTTAAAATTAAAATTTATATTAATATAAAATAAATCTAAATTTATACAAATATTAAAAATAAAAACATATACTAATTTTTTAATATATAATTTTTACATACAATAAATAATTCTTAATGTATCATTTATAAATATTAATTAAACATTAATTAAATTTATATAAAAATAAAAAAGCATATGTGATTTTTTAAATATATAACTCCACTTTAATACTTTAAAAATAATTATTAAATTAACCATAATATAATTAATGCATCATAAACACTAAGTTATAATTATTTATATTAAAGTGAATTATTGAACTTATAGTTATTTTAGAAAAGTTACTTTTAAACTTGAAAAGGAACTTTAAAATTGATTAAAATATAAACTTACTTTCCGAACTTTAAAATATTTTCTAAATAAATAAAAAGTCACGTCACATGTATTAAAGTTTAATAAATATGAGTTCACGTCAGTCACGTGTATTAAAGTTTATAATAAAGTTTATAATGTCTTTATTATTTAATACTATTAATAAAGTTAATAATAAAGTTTATAATAAAGTTAATAATGTCTTTATTTAATACTTTTACCCACGAAAAAAAAGATAGGCGGATCTTTGCGGATCCGGATCCGAATCCGTCTCCGATCCGGGGATCCGCAGATCCAACCATTAAGCCCAACGGATCCGGTAACATAGCTTTTACTTTGAGAATTTCACATTATCATGAATTGCATATCAATACTAGGGCCATAGGCTGTCCCACTAAAAAATTATTTGTTTCTTTGAAAAAAAATTGCATTTGGAATGTTACTGCAAATTGTTTTTTGCAAAAAAGACTAGGGAGCTCCCCTAATCGCTCCCTAAAAACCAGGGAGCATTTTTTTAAAGGGAGTGCGCTCCCAAGTAGCCCCCGAACGGAGCGCGAATTGGGAGCGGGTTCGTGGGGTGGGGGCTATCCTCAACCCTGACTTATCCCTTCTCTTTAGTCTTGGAGTCTCTCACTCCCTTGAGAAAATCACTTTCTCAACAATAGCGCTGTAATTGTGTTTACAACTTTACATCCTATCCCATAGGTTTTGTTCATAATTTCCCCAGGGGCCAAATCCGTAATCTCCAAAGTGATTGATGTCTCGGATTAAATCCTAGCTTTCTTTGATCAATGGTGGAGATTACATCTAAGTCACTCAAAATATTTAATTATTTGTCTTAGAAATGTTGAAAAAGGTAACAAGTGTTGAAAATTTGGTAGCTTCGGTCGGTATTTTTATTGGCAAAACGAAGGAGAAATTATGACTTTATGTGTTGACCATGTCGGCCTAAATTTGCTCAAGTTGACGCCTCCTATATCATGTTGGTCTGGCCAGAAAACACATCTTTTCGCATGGACGAATAAGTATATATTGAGCATATTCGCTCTCAGTTTTGGGCAGATTTAGATCATCTCTTATGTGTATGTTTTGTGCGGATCTGAGGCTCATTGTCTACTATGAAGCCTTGCGTACTTGTGGTACTATTCTTTGATGTATGCGAGCAAGTTTTGTGGCATTAGTCTTTGTTCATGCGGGCTTCTTCTGTGGCACTGTTTTCTGTGGTTCAAGTGGGCTTCTGTGGCACTGTTATTTATGATATGCTAGTTCCTTTGTGAAACTGTTCTTCTATGATATGTGAGTTGCTCTATGGTTCATGTGAGAGGTCTGTGGCATTTCTTTTGTGACACTTATGTGAAGGTCTGTAGCTCTTGTTCATGCGAAGGACTGAATCTACTCTCTGTGGATAAAACAAAGGTCTATGGTGTTGCTTTTCCACGATCCTAATATCTAGGATAGAATCTTAAATCACTGCC
Organism: Pinus taeda; assembly: GCA_000404065.3. Classification (NCBI taxonomy): domain Eukaryota; kingdom Viridiplantae; phylum Streptophyta; class Pinopsida; order Pinales; family Pinaceae; genus Pinus; species Pinus taeda. The sequence goes on from APFE030242985.1 coordinate 24,801, forward strand.
GCTTCCAAACCAAGAATCACAATCAAGCTACTTTGCACAACAAAACAATATACAATAGTAAATCTACTAGTGCACAGAATATGCACAACTTTTTACACAATTTTGTACAATAGCCCAATCTTCGTTATATTAATCCAATTGAATAATACAGTAGTCTAGGGCTCTCGTACTAGGGATGATGGCCCTGAAATATCCACAAGTACAAGAATACAAAATACAAAATACAAGATAATCTGACAGTCTAGCGGATGTAGTTGACAATCACAACTTCTTTATCATATCTTGTACACCTGCGAATCATTCGCTTCTGTTTTGCAACACTTGCCTCTATCAATTCTCCAAGTCCATTTGGCCTCTGAATCTCGACTATCCAATCTACTCTCTCGTTGACCGTTAGTCCATGAACGCATCAACACATCGAGAGTCTTGTTGATTTGTTCACAACTCCGTTTGTGAGCAACTCATAACTGCCCACTGCTGCTCCTCAGCTACTGAGGGTCTTCTTCCCACTATAGTCTTCCTGCACTGCTCCAATAAAGACTAACATAGGGCCGGAGGGCTGCCACCTATCACCATCAAATGTCGCTTCTCCAATGATGAACATGGGCTCCAACAATCTGCTCCTTTGGCTGGCCAAACCTTGAGCTCCAATCTGCCTCCTCTACTAGCCTCCTTAGTTCATCAAGGAACTACTTAGGCTACCAAAACTTCACCCAACTCACAACTGTCCAAAGTCCTTGTCAACTGCTCCAGGGCTACTTTGGACATCTACTTGTTTCCCTCCACCAACCACAAGATGCGTAATACAAACTGTGCTAACTAGGACACCATCCGCCTAGCAACAATTTCAACATAGATGCGACATACACAAACCTCTTTGGCTGGTGTAACACTGCTACAATTTAGGCTTATTGGTTAGGGCAAGATGACAGTTCACATCAACCCACTTTAATCCTTCCAAATTGCTTCCTAATTGTTGCGGCCTCTTCTCTTTATCAACCTGAGCTAGACTGCTCCTCAGAACAGGGTCTCGACCCCTCCTTAAGGCTTCCCAAACAGACTTGCGGCCTCCTGAAATGCTGCAGCCACCCTGCATCCTTCAAACAAAGAGAGAAAGCGCCCTTAAGTCACAACAAATCAGCCCAGAAATCCTCTAGAAGATGCGGCTCGCCTGCTCCTCTATTTGGACCTGCATAGGAGACAAATACAACCCAAAACAATTCTCTTTTTGCTCCACACCTTGTCCTCAGGTGACTGCGATTGCTTCTGAAGTTGTATCTCTATGTTATGTTGTACATGGGATTTGAGGTAATGGCCTCACACATCTCCTTTTATACCTTTTCTCAAGGGCTCCATCAATTTACCCTTGTGGGCTTTACAACTGTGATAAGGCTTCTTTAACAACTAGCCGGCCTTAACTCTTCTTGTGCAAACCCAACAACAACAAAGAAAAATTATTTTCTCAAGTTCTAGATGTCAGATTTGAGTGATTTGCGCAGTCCCTTTCTTCTCTAAGGGTCCTCTACCACCTCAAATCATCACATGTCCAAAACTCCTCATGGATTCACACCCACATGCTTGGGTGCAAAGCACACACCATGGGTTGCAAGCCCACAAAGCACTTTTGTGGTGCTCCAAACTCCAAACTCCGAATCCTAGGGCTTGGAGTACCTCCCAAGGTATCAAAAATCAACATATAGTACCTTCTACTGTGATTAATCTGAGGCTAAAAATGAGGTCAATGTTTGGACCTCTTGGAGACTATGCGAAGACCTAGTTGCAAATCTTTTATGGACAGAATTGAAACGAAGTCTTGTGGACAAAATTGGAGAGTTGACTTGAGCTACCATGATGGTCAGTGTTGTTTATATGTTTTGTTGAAGATCATTATGAATGACATGCTATCATGACTGATGTACAAATTGATGAATTGAACTCTCTTTCATAAGGAAAGATTGGTTGGGTTTTCCCCTTCTGGGTTTTTCCCTTTTGGGTTTTTCCCTGGCTGCTGGCCTAATTTATGGTGTCTCTTGTCTCATTGATTTACTGTGATCTCCTCTTATCTATATTGTTAATGGTTGTAGTTTTTCATTTGTAATTGCTTGATGATTTAAATGCTCGAAAAATCAACTTGAATGCTCCAAAGATGTCTACTGTATCATTGGAAGTAGTTACCAGATTTGAAAAATTATACTAGTCAGGATTGCACTGGAAAAACAACATGGTATGAGAGCTATGGTGAAGACTGGGGAATTGAAGTCACCCTCTTGAAGAAGCCCTAGGTAGGCCAAAGTTTGAAAGAGAATGCAAATGTAATAAAAAACTAGTATGCAAGAAGACCTAAGAGGCTAAGATCATTACATGCATTGCATTAAGGTTGTTGAGATCAAAGGAATACCCTTGAAAGTGTCAATTGCAAGACCTCTATATCTCTGTAAAGTGTGAATTCATCCAAACTTTGGTTAATCAGAAGTCTATAAGGAGACTCAATCATTCACTGTAGAAGTTCAAGATTCCTCACCTCTGTGGATTGAACTAATTGAAGTATCTCTTTGGAAATGTACCTAATCTGAGCTTATTATCTCTATCAAATAAGAAAATTCGAAGGCATATAGTCCAAATCTATGGTCATTAGAAGTAATCAGAGATCCTTATCTCCCTTGATCAAGCGAAGTTCTGGAAGCTCTGTTATAAGGTTATGAGAGCTCCTAAAGCAGCTTATCTTTGTGGTTCATACAAGTCCTGAAACTGAAGAAAATAGATCAAGTTCTATCTGCCTTGTCTAAGGTTTCTCCCTGAACTAAGATCCTAATTATCTATGTGACAAATCCAAAGGAGTCAAGACCAAACCATCTTATGAAAGCTTCAAGTCCACTAACAAGTGCAACCTGAGGTATTATGAGGAACCATGCTATGCGGGTCTGGGATCTATATCACCCTATGAAACTTTCCCTACAATGTGAATTCTTGTGGCTCAATCCCAGGATGCATGTCAAGTTGTAATTTGAGCAAGCCATTCTTATTCTTAATGAAAACTGAAGCATAATATTGAGGTATGCATTATTTTCTAATGTTTTGGAGATCAAGTACAGGAATGGATATCTTTAAATAGTTTGCAAAACTCGTCCATACCAAAATTCGGGTATGATGAAGTCCTCTCATCACTATTAATAACTCTCATGGAAAATATTGTTGATAAGTAACATGAAAAAATTCCTGACATGATGATGAATATCTGAGATTTAATTTTCTGATGCCTCCTTGGATATGAGGTATGTATATCCACTGTTTGGAATCTTTTTGAAAATTAGAGGGCACTATCAAAAAGGACAAAATTTGAATTTGCTTTTTGCATCCTAATACTCGAAGATGCTTCATCCTAAAAACTATGTTTTACAAAGGACAGTTGTGATTATGAGTGATATGAGATATTCAAACGACTGATTTTTAACAAGTTTGCATGTAACATGTTGAAGTCAACAAGTCTGAAATTGAAGGATTTCTATTAGCAATTATGAAGTCTCTTCATTGTTTATGGCATGAGAAATGGTCTTGGACATCGAGTTACCTTAAGATGTTAAGAATAAGTCTTATCAAAGGGAAGGCTGAGTGCTTCTATCTGAAAGAAGAAGCCCTAGCTCTTGCAAGGAAGATATGGCTTCATAATGATGACATGGGCCATGTTGATCCATAAGAAAGCTGAAGATCAAGAGGGAACCGACACGTTCTCAAAAGATAAGTATTTTGTATCTCTCTTATTTTAAATTATTACTAGTGTTGTTATTCTTGTTGTCCTTGTATATTTTTGCTTGGTTGTATTTCTTCTTGGCCTACTAGTGAGGATTGCAGATACATGATGAAGCCTTCCAAGGCTGTGGCAATAGATGGAAAGGTCGGAAGAATAAAGCTTGTGACAAGAAGACTTCTATATTAGATGAGCCTTGGATTCAGAGGGAGCAGACAAATCAACCAAGATTAAAGCTTGTTTTGATCCATGATGATGAAGATGGCTAGAAGTACCAAGCAAAAGATTACCTCAGTGAGAGGGAGAAGATTATGAAGATACATTTGCTCTTGTTGCCAACCTCAAGGCTTTGAGGTCCATGATAGAGTGATCATGTTTGTAAAATGAAGAAAGCCTTGTATGGATTTAAGCTGGTTCCATATGGATTGAAGCAGGCTCCTTGTGCATGGTACTCTCATAGTGATGACTATTTGTTGAGCCTTGGTTTTACCAAGAGCGATGCTGATTTGTACTTCAAAGTTGTTGAAAGTGAGCCCTTGATTTTGCTACTATCTCATTGACTAGTGAAGAGGGAACTGATTGAAGAATCTTAGAAGTTTGAAAGCATGACATGAGTCTGGCATGATGGACTGTGAGTCCATCTACACTTCCATGATTTGAAGAAGCTGGGAAATTGTGACTCTGATTGATTGGCTTGACCTGATGTCTGCTATACATTGAACTCATTGAGTCAATTCTTGGTTGAGCCTCGACATGTGCAGTGGGTTATCTCCATGGCACCATGCTTATGGTTTGAGATATATTTCTACTGGAGAATGACAAATGTATGGTCTTACTGATGCTGTTTGGGTTGGATGCACCAAAGAGTTCCTCTGGTTTCTGTTTTTGGCTTGGGCTTTAAACATGATGAGAAAAACAAATTGAAACTGGGTGGGGCTATGAGAACCTCAAAATTTCTTTATTGTATTAGTGCAGAAGTGAACCTACAACTGATAAAGTGCAACCAAGGATAAACCAACCTATATACCCAAAAATTTGTGGTTGAGAGGGAGGTTGTTCGCTTATTTTTAGTGTTGAGAAGTTGTGTTGGTTGAGAGGGTTGGATGGCTGCTGGTGTGAGGGTGGAGGATAGGTTGAGTGGCGCTGATAATTTTGGTCCATGCATGGAGAGGATAGTCTTGTTGCTTGAGGAGTTTGATTTGTGGGATATTGTTGAGACTCGAGAGTGTAGTGGTTCCACCTACTGATCCCGTCGAAAATAAACAACTTCGTTTAGAATTTCATTAGCTAATTAGTGGAGAAAATTAATATTTGTTGGTTTGACCAAGTCGGCCCTAAGACCATCAAGTCAGCCCCATAAGTGGAAATTCCTATGCCAAAGTCACATATAAATAAACTTTTGTTGACCTTCATTTGCAGCACATCAACTCACATGACATCGATCTGAAATTCACGGAAGTCATCCACATGTGTGAAGGGAATCTAAGGGGAATTGGTTCTGTGTTGACTTGGCCATCTTTTCTGTTTTGACCAGCTTTGACTTTCGTTGACTTGGTGAAATTTTTGGTGCCCTGGTCGAGATCTTTGTCCATGGTTGAAGGCCAACTTTGTAGGAGACTTTGACTTTGTTTGACTAAATTGTTTTGGCACTTTGATTGAGGTTGATCACAGGTCAACTCTCTCCTTCGTTTGAGAATTGCAGGGATACTTTGACTCTGTTTTGACTGAGATGTTTGATTGTTTAGAAGGCCGAAGATTGTAGGGAGACTTTGACTTTGGTTGACCAAATTCATCTTTGTTTTTGGGGCACGTTGACCAAGGTTGACTGCAGACTTTGGCTAGGGTTTGACCACAAATTTGTCTGAGGCATTTGATTGAAGATTGAAGATTACAGGGCGTTGAACACTGTGTTTGACTAAGGAATTGCAGGGTTTGTTGACTGTGGTTGACCGAGCTTTAGTAGGCCAAATTTCGGCACTCTATTGCAGACTGTGATCATTGACCAGATTTGTCTCTCTCTCTCTCATGTGATTGGTTTAGACTTTTAGTTGACTTGAAAAGTCAAAGGTTTGACCTTGATTGGTTTATGGATGTATTATTGGATTGTATCTCAGTTGAACTTTTGATGAATCTTTGTGCCTCATTGTGCTTGGCTATCTTCTATTGTGCATTACTGTTTACTATTCTATCTATAATTGCTTGACTATTATTGGGGGGAATGAAATTGAATGAAAATGTTTCAAGTGATTATTGCAGCATAGAACACTGTGAAAAATTAAGAGATGTTGTTTAATTGGCAGAATCCTATTTAGCTGGCAGAATTCAACAAGCACAATATGAAGGCTAACATGATCCTTGTTGATGTAGTTAAAAACCACATTATACCTCATGTATTCGTGAAGAAGTTTGCCAATGAGATATGGGAGTCCCTGGTAGCACTTTACCAGAGCACCAATAAGAATAGGAAGATGGTGCTACGTGAGAAACTCAGAAACAACAAGATGACTAAGACTGACATAGTGACCTCATATCTTACCAAGATCACATAGGTGAGAGATGAGTTTGCTGCAGTGGGAGAGGCTATCCTTGTTGACTAGTTGGTCAGGACAACATTGAGTGGTTTTCCCAAGGTGTGGGATGGATACATTGATGGCATTGTTGCTAGAGTCCATCTTTCAGATTGGAGGAGGATGTGGGATGATTTCATCCAAGAGGAGGCTAGGAGGAGTCCCAAGACCGATAGCCAAAATGGTGGGGTTGATGAGGAGGATGTTTCCATTGCAGCTAAGGGTAAGAAGGAATGCAAGAAGGGATCCACTAGTGGGGCCAGACAACAAAAGGGGAAACATAAAGTACAAGAGAAGGACATGAGAAAAGTGAGATGTGTTGCTTGTCAGAAGATGGGTCATTGTGCCTTTCAGTGTCCCAATAAGATGGGGAAGAAGAAGGGTGTTGTAGCATCATCCTAGGTGGATGTTTGCCACCAGATTTGACTCAGAGTTTTCTTTAGCAACGGGTTTAGCCACTAGTGTTACATCTTCTAGTGTCTGGTATGTAGACAATTGAGCTTCTCTCCATATGATAGGAGTTAGAGAGCACTTTAAAAGTCTTAATGGGACTTGTTACCCACTACTTCGTGGGTGATATCCCCAGGAGAAATTTTTCTCCATGATGGACCTTAGTTGGTAGCCAGCGTCCCCTTGCAGCCTCCTGTTAGCTCGTTGTGCCATTTCTATGCCACCTGAGCCAACCATGTGGTCCCTCACCCACTTGTATTGATCGTATGTTTGAAGGTGGGCCTCTCGAATGTAAAGGTATGTCCTGTCGTTCGGTAATTGAGTATTGGGTTTATTTGTCATGGATACTTCTGGGTATGGATTGATGGTGGGATTTGGTGGAAAGGGTGGGGGCTCAGTAATAACTCGACTGACTCAGTTATAACTCGGTCGGCTCAGTAATAACCCTGCTGGCTTGGCCGAGTTCGAGCCAACTCGACCGGCTCGGTAATAACCCAGCCGGCTCGGCCGAGTGAGAGCCAACTCGGCCGGCTCGGTGACAACGGTTCGAAAAAGGCAGAACAACACAATTTTTTTTTGGAATTTGTTTTTGGGGACCCCAAACCCATTTCTAATCTGCCTTTAGGTTCTTTGGGGTCCATTCCCCTCTTCTAAACCCTATAAAACCCACTAATCCCTCTCATTTCCTCACAACCATCTCATTGCATTTGAGTGAGAGTTTGTGAGGAGTTGTGGAGCTTGTTTTTGGAGCAGCAGTGAGGAGTCTTGGGCAAGCATTGTAGTAGGAGTGAGGAGCTTCTTGGGCAACCATTAGAGCAGCATTGAGGAGTTGGTTTGTTGGACCAACTTTGAGGAGGCAATTTGTGCCTAGAGGTATTTTTTTTCACTTGTAAAAAGCTGTTTTTGCTTATTTATTTTTTTGTGCCAATCTGGAAATTGAAAAGAGAGCTTTTTGTGAAAGAAATGAACATTGAAGCAATGCTATTTTTTTTGTTTTCATTTTCAGGTTTTTTTCCTTTGATTTCGAAGTGAAAAAATGGGACCTAGAGTGAAAGATGCTGCTTGGAGATATGTTGAAATGGTTGATAGTCAAATGCATAGCAAATTTTTCCATAGAAAAATTAAGGAAGGTCCTATGGGCATTAATAGGCTGAAACAACACTTGGTAGGGATTAGAGGCCAAATTACTCCATTTGAATCACCAGAAATTGGGGAGATTAGGAAGGATTTGTTATCCAACTTTGAGAAGTTTAAAGAAGAAAATGCTAGGCAAAAAGAATTAGAGGCTGAAATTGGGAGGAAGAGAAGTATACAAAAAATGCTGGCTACCAACCCCCATTTTGATTTGAGGGTTCTTCCTCTTCCCTTGTACTGATGCATCCAACCCCTTTCGATATGTTCCTCCCTCTTTGGAGTCTATTCAAGAAAAGGGCAAGGGTACTTTCGATATGCTCCTCCCTTTTTGGAGTCTATTCAAGAAAAGGGTAAGGGTAAAATGAAAAAGAAGGGTGATATGAATATCAAAAGTTATTTCACTGTCACACCCTCCTCTCCATCAGATGCACATGGTCCTAAAGCTGGTAGAACTTTGCAAACCACTTTAGATGACCATTGGAAGAAAGAATTGAGGGAGACTGCTTGTGATTACATATGTAGATGGTGGTATGATGTTGATATCCTCTTCAATGCTTCTCGTTCACCATATTATGAGCCTATGTTTGGTGCCATACATGTTGCTGGAAAAGGCTTCAAAGGCCTTACTATGCATGAGATAAGGGGGTATCGTTTGCAGAAAGAAATTGCTTCCATTAATGAGTATTTGAAAGATTTCAAGGACTCATGGGCAAGAACAGGATTTACCATCATGTTAGATGGATGGAATGATCAAAGGAACCGTACCATCATAAACTTTCTTATCTTTTGCCCACAGGGAACCATGTTTCTAAAATCATTTGATACATCTGATAAGGTAAAAGATGGACAATTGTTGTTTCAGCTGTTGGATGAGGTTGTTGAGGAGGTGGGGGTGGTTAATGTTGTTCAAGTCATCACAGACAATGCCTCTAACTATGTTCTTGCTGGTAAACTGTTAGAGGAAAAACACAGAACCATCTTTTGAACCCCATGTGCTGCACATTGCATAGACCTCATGCTTGAGGATATTGGCAAATTAGATTGGGTCAAAAACACTGTAGATCATGCCAAGAACATAACAAAATTTATCTACAAGCATTCATAGATTTTGAGCCTTATGAAGAGACATACAGGGGGCAGGGATATTATTAGGCCTGCCATCACTAGATTTGTTACTCATTTTTTGACATTGCAATCTATGCTTTCACAACATAGAAACTTGCAAAAGATATTTTCCAGTGAAGAATGGAATCAAAGCCAGTGGTCTCACAAACAGGATGGCAGAGAATTGAAAAAGAAAGTTAATGAAGAAATATTTTGGAGAAAGGCAACAGAGATTGTGAAGGTTGCTAAGCCACTAGTTAAGGTGTTGCGGTTGGTGGATGGGGAAAGATTGGCTATGGGCTTCATTTATGAGGCTATGGATCAAGCAAAGGAGCAAATAAAGAAGGAATACAAGGATAAAGTGGCTAAGTATGGGCCCATTTGGGCAATCATTGATGAAAGATGGAACAATCAACTGCATCGCCCTATACATGCAACTGGGTATTTTTTGAACCCATGGTATCATTATAAAGCTCTAGCGGTAGGAGCTTTGAAGGGGGAGGTTAGAGATGGATTGATTGACTGAATTGATCAGATGATCCCATTAGAGTGTGATCAGCTGGAGATACATCGACAGGTCACAACCTTTAGCAAAACCACAGGTACGTTTGGGAAGAACCTAACAAAGATTGCAAGGGAAGTAGATGAACCAGGTAAACAAAAATTTCAATTTTCAAATTCTCAATACTTATTTTGTTAAATCGTTTATAATTTGAAAGTTGGATATAATTTATAATTTTGTTTAGCTAACTCATTACACTCCTACGTTTTTGCAATGCAATGGTGAGAGGCTTTTGGTAGCAATTGTCCTGAATTGCAGAAGTTTGCAATTTGTATTTTGAGTCAAACTTGCAGTGCTACTGTGTGTGAGTGCAATTAGTCAGTCTTTGAGAGGATTCACATGAAGAAGAGAAACGATTTGGATCAAAAACGATTAAATGATCTAGTCTATGTCCAATACAACCTCCGGCTCAGATGCAACCAATTGCTGAACAGAAGACCTGATTCAAATCCCATTGTGTTGGAATACATTGATCCAACAACAGATTGGGTAGTGGAGAGCCATCCAACAGAGTTTGATTCTGATGAGGATCTTGATTTGGATTTACAGGTAGAGGCATCACTCGAACATAATGTTTGGTTGAATGCAGACCCTCATCCACTTGTACCAGCCTCAGGGCCAGCCCCAAGTCCTCCAGTTGTAGGCGCTTCCTCTGCTCAGCCATGGCAAAAGCGCATATCTCGTCTATCTCAGCTTGCAGTTGCTGCACAGCCTGCTAGTGCTACCACTTCTATAGTTGCAGTTGGAGATAATGAGGAGGAGGAGCCATGGGCTGGCTTGTCTGACTTTGATCCAGAGGTTGAGCCAGATGATCTTGGCTCCTCTAGTAGTAGCCAGTAGTACTGGTCATAATTTGCTTTTGTTGTACAGGCCATTTCTAGCCTCCTTGGTTATGTGTTTTTGTTTTGATCTCTATATCATCGTCATGTATGTATTGGATAGTGCACTGGGTGCTATTTTGATATAATGGATATATTCATGAGCCTACTTTGATCATATGTTGTTTTATATCTATATTCTAATGCCGTGTGTTTGGAAACATGAATGAAAATCTTTAAAACTATGTCTTTTTATAAAAAAATAAATATTTAATGTATTTTTTACAACGACCAAGTCATTGAAATCGAGTCGGCCGAGTCGATACCAAGTCGTAGTTGGAGTCAGAGTCGACCCTCAGCCGAGTCAGAGTTTTAAAACATTGGATGAATCTCCCACCCCATCTGTTTTGCAAGAGATATCACGGTCCTGATAGAAGTATACTTGGCTACTGGGGCGAAGGTTTCTTCGTAGTCTATCCCTTCCTTCTGAGCATACCCCTTAGCCACAAATCTGGCTTTGTATTTCTCCACACTGCCGCCCGCAACATATTTGACCTTGTAGATCCATCTCAAACCTACCACTGATTTGTCCTGAGGGCTAGGTACCACTTCCCAGACATTATTGACCATTATAAAGCTATATTCCTCCACCATAGCATCTACCCATGCATGATGTTGAACGGCCTCCTGAAAACTAGAAGGTTCCCCAACCTGAGCTACTAAGGCTGGTATCTATCTGGCTATCTTCGCCCCCTTTTACTATTCCTGGGTGCACCAATGAAGTCTTCTGCATCTCGTAGAATCTGTTGGAGTTCCCGACTCGTTCTCCTATTGGTAGTAAGTACATCTATCAACTCTTCTTCTTCCAGAGGTTCCTCCTGTTTTGAAGCCTTGTCTTCTGAAGGATTTTTGGTACCAGTTTCCGTTGGTTGAAGTGGTCTGACCAACATCTCATCTTTCGATTGCTCCTCAGAAGGCATTTCTTGGGATTTTTAGAAAGCTCTATCCTCCATGAACTTTACATCCTGCTGAACTACTACCTTCCTACTCCCTAGAAGATAGTCTCTATATGCCTTAGCATTCTCGCTATATCCCACAAGATATCTTTTGTCAGCAGTTTGATCTAATTTCTCTCTTCTCTTCGGGTATACAACAATATGTCAAACTCCAAAATATCTTGAAATGATTGACTTTAGGTGTCTTCCTAGTGAAGACCTTCTCCGTAGTGATTTTTCCTAATGCCCTATGAGGAGTCCTGTTCTAGACATAAACTGCAGTGCTACGTGCTTTTGCCTACAAGAATTTAGGCATATCTTGATCATACAACATTGCCCTAGCGACTTCCACAATAGTCCTGTTTTTCCTTTCTGCTACTCCATTCTGCTTCAGATTGTAGGGAGTTTTCCACTCTCTTCTGATGCCTTCCTTAGCGCAAAAACCGGTGAATTCCTTGTCAACATACTCGCCATCATTGTTCGAGTGCAACACTTTTATCTTCTTTCTTGTCAGATTCTCCACTAGAGCCTTGAACTCTTTGAATCAATCGAAAACCTCATCCTTGGTTTTCAGAAAGTAGATCCAAGTCTTCCTGGAATGGCCATCGATGAAGATGACGAAGTACTCAACACCACTAAGAGCTTTTGTGGACATCGGTCTGCAGATGTTTGAGTGTATCAATCCTAGCACACTCTTCGCCGTATTGTTACTTTGGGAAAACACAACTTTGACATACTTGCCCAGAGCACACCCTCTGCATACATCATCCCCTTCAGTACTTAGTTCTAGAACTCCTGATACTGTTTTGTTGAGAATTCTTGGAGCCCCATGGTGTAAGTGTACCATCCTCTTGTGCCATAGCTCATTCATGTCTTTGTCTCCATTATTGCCTATCAGTGCCATTGGTGATTCTAGCTGTTAACCTGTACAACCTGTTACTTCTGATTCCAATTTGAGCCTTCTTTTTCCAACTTGGGCGTTTAACATATACTTTCTCCTTAAAGAAGAAAACATCATAGTCCTTTTCTTGAAGTTGAGATACGGAAAATAAGTTCATCCCCAATCTCGACACATGCAGCACATTGGTTGCTTGAAATCGCTCTCCTGCTTCGGTTTGAAAAACTATGGTACCTCTTCTTACTGAAGTACACTTTGCCTTATTCCCCATGGTGATTTGAAAATTCATTCTTTCTTCTTGATAGTCTGAAAAACATTCCCGGATTCCTGCCATATGCCAGGAAGCTCCACTGTCTATGTGCCAAACCTCCGAGGAGGCAGAGCTTGCAAGGCAAGCAACTTCTTCTTCCAATCTGGAAGCTAACATCGAATATTCATCCCTTGTGCATTCTTTTGGAAATCTGCGCGAGTTCCTTTGAGTAGATGCCTCTGCGTCATGCTCTTGACCCATAATCAATTTTCCTTTCCCGTTGCTGGATCTCAGCTCTGATACCATGTGAAAATTTCTAAACTGAAATTCTATCGCTACAACAACTGATTTATTTCACCAACTTATTATTCTCAATAAGTTATTTACAAAATTCCTTCACAAATATTAAAATAAATTCTAGTGCAGTTATCACATAATTACCCAGGGAAAAAAATACATGCACAAGAATCAATCACATCAACAATTATTTTTGGACAGTTGTCCCTGGAACAACCCAATGCTGGAAAACCGGTGCAGCAGATGAGGGCTTTATTAATCTTCAACAACAATTGCTTTTACAAGGAATGATTTTATAGAGAAACTGAAAGAAAACACTTGAGACTTTCCCTCTGAGACCATTTGACACTTTGGAAACCCTGCTACCACTTCTGCGTCACTTTGATTGACCCAACGTGGCTCTGAGTGACTCTGTGTCCCTCTGCATCAACCTACATAGGCTCTACTTCTTTCCTCTAGATTGCGTCTCTCCTTCTGCACTGTCTTCCACTGCCCCTGTGTCACCTCCTCCTCGATCTCTGCTTGCTATTGAAGCCCTCCTCTTCCTCCACCCTGCAACTCCCTTTGAAATTGATCTCCTTTTCCTTGAGAATCAAATTTCCTTGAGATACTGAATATCTGCCGGTGTGTCTCCAAATGACCCTCAAGTCTTCTCTTATACATTTCCTGTTGATGAATCAACCGCCGACATTAAGTCCCTAATCAATGGCTAAGATTAAAAAAGACTTGATCCTCGTCTCTTAGAAGCTTCTCATCCTTATCTTTATTAATACCCATTAATATTTTTATTTTCCTAAGTTTAGACTTAGGAACCCATTAAAAATTATTAATTATTTTAATAACTCCTCATCCGGATGGAATTTCTCAAAACGATTTATGGGTCTTGGAGATCTCATGTGCCTTAGCCTCTCCTCCAAATTTCAAGGCTAGAGCACATCCGATGCTACCAAACATCAACATATGATACCATATGAAAATTCCTGAATCTAACACATTAGAAACCCCTATTGCAATTACTATTTTACAATCTCCTACTTGTTCTTTACATTAACAAGTTATTTAATTGCACAAATATCGAAGTAAACACTATTGCAGCCTTCACAAGTATACAAATCATGCATTGAAATAAATTGAGACAATAACACAAGGGACACCGTTATTTGTGGACAATCTTTCCCGGAGAAACCCAATTCGGGAAAACTGGTGCAACATATAGAGGGTTTGTATTATTAAGTAGATTTTGTGAATACAACTAGGGTGCCAGAAATGGCTCACCCAACAGAGAATATCCTCGGCAGTAGTTTCTCTATCAGAGACAAATATTCCTGCAAATAAGCAATCGGATGATCAAACCCCATAGTGACTCTGTCTGTTCCTTATGCTGGACAACGAAAGCTGCTCCAAGCACTGCTCTGGAAGTGCGTCACTCCTCTAGGCGCTGCGTCACCCTCTCCTGGCTCAGAATTTGTTGATCTTCTCCCAGTCTGCCCCACATAATCTCCCCAGCTATGCCTCTGAGGCTTAGCGTCAGCCTCTACGCCTTTTGCGTCACATGCGTCAGACTACATCGTCCTATGCGTCAGCACTTTGGCCTATGCGTCAACCCTTCTAGGGCCTACGCTGCTTCTCCTAGCACTCCGTTGCCTCTTTGCTATGTATTCTTCAAGCTCAGATGAAAATCCCTTCTTGAGCTGCCCCTCGCTGCAACTCTGATCACTAACTCGATTTTCTTAGCAAACCTCGCCCCAAAAAATCGAATTCTTTGATCACTTGGTGTGTCTTCAGTTGACCATCAAGCCTCCTTTTATACTTTTGTTGTTAACGAATCAACGACTGAGTTTAATTCCCTAATCAACGACTAAGATTAGAATTGGCTTGATCCTCGTCACTTAGAACGTTCTTACCCATATTTTATTAATACATGTTAATATTTTTAGTTTCCTAAGTTTAGACTTAGGAACCCATTAAAAATATTAATTATTTTAATAACTCATCTGGGTGGAATTTCTCCAAACGATTTCTAGGTCTTGGAGATCTCATGTGCCTTAGCTTCTCTTTCAAATTTCATGGCTAGAGCACATCCGATGCTACCCAAAATCAACAGAAATTTGTTCTCCAACTGAGGTACATACAATACTTCCTTCACTACCATAGGAATTCCAGAGTCCAATTGGAACTGTATGCTGCCAGTACCCTCCATTGCATACTTGGCATTATCATCGAGCTCCATATGAGGATCATGATGCTCCTTGGCCATACTGTGAAAAGGTCATGAGATCCCTTCATATGACGAGAAGCTTCGTTGTCCACAAACCATACACCACATGTCATGGTGCCTAGAAGATATGACGCAAATGGAGATGACTCGAATTTTTCTGCTCACTTGTACATTTGTGTAGATGTAACTGTTTATTCCTTCCCTTTGCCTTTATTCTTGTTGGGGCACTATCCGACATAGTCACCATACTTGTGACATGCAAAGCACTTGACTTTGGTCATGCCTTTCTTCTGTCCCTATGAAAATCCTCTTCCACTCTAGTTTTGCTTAGCTTTACCCTTGGCCTTCTTTGCTTGCCCAACAATAGCAAGTTCCTCATCTCCATTTCCACCTCTACATTGTCCACCAGATATCAAACTCTGCCATATTCCTTTTTGGTGCAGTCATCTCACAACCTGGTTCAATGAGGAAGCTTGTCTTTCGCAAGGATACCTATTACAAGGATAGCCCATTTCTTGGTACAACCACTCAAGGCTATCTTGACAAGTTCACCCTCATCCATGATTTCTCGAACAATGACAATTCATCATGAATCTTCTGAAGTATGAGGCTATAGTGTCATATCTGTTCATTCTTATGTTTCTCTCTTAGCACCATATTGTTGTTTTGGTTGTTAATTTGGGACGGGTGTAAAAATTTATCATTTCCCACCCCGGTTTTCAGTTTCACCTTATTTCTCCCATATAGTTAAATGCCTATTCCCATATCCATACATTTAACACTGGAAAAAATAAATTTTGCTGAAAACACAAATTCTGGAAATTTTACAGAATGCTGGAAAATGCAGAAATAAAAATCAGCAGGTACAAATAGCCATTTAACACATTTGAACACAGTGATTTTTGGTCAATGTGACCCTGGAAAAACCCCCTACAACTCTTGGGGAAAACCAGTTCGAGAGCTCTTTCTTATTTCTGAAAAAATGCCTTTTTATAGTGAGAAATATTCAGCAAAAATCAACAAGCAATTTTTACAACTTATCTCGATTTTTGTGCCATACAACCAACTAGAAAACTGCTGTAAAACTGCTGTATGGATCGCTATACGGACTGTACGGATCGCTATACAGATTGTACGGACTGCTGTACAGACCTCGATTTCTGTGCAGAAAATCAGCTGTATGGCCCTCGATTTCTGTGCAGAAAATCTGCTGTACGACCCTCGAGTTCTGTGCATAAAATTTGCTGTATGGTCCTCGATTTCTGTGCAAGAAATCTACTGTATGGCCCTCGATTTCTGTGCAAAAAATTTGCTGTACGGTCCTCGATTTTTGTGTAAGAAATCTGCTGTACGGTCCTGCTCCAAACTGCTGTAAACGGCCTTGGAATGTGTGCCAAGCTGCTGCCTCCTCCTGCTCAGAAATCTCCCTTGCTCTCTTGCTTTCTCTTTCTCAATCATAGTTTGCAAAACCGTTTTAAAAAACGGTTACCGGCCTAACCAGCCGGTTAGCAAGGCCGCCGGTCTAAACCGGCCAAAAGACCCAGTTGGAAAGGCCCTTTCGCCGATTTGTTGCCCTAACCGGTGTAAAACCAGCCGGTTTAGGACGGAACCGGCCGGTTTGTATCAAACCGGCCTGTTTTAGGCATGCCAACCGAAACTTGCAAAAAGCATATTCCTGATTGTGGTTTAGGGGTTTTGGGAGGAAACTAAGGGTGTTTCAACCCTAACAATGTTGGCAATTAATGGTAATGTTAAATTCTTAAAGTAAAAGTGACATTTCCTTTAATTTTTATTTTCATCCTTTTACTTAAATTGTTAACATTACCATGAAATGACTCAGGATGTTTGAGAGTGGTTTCGACCTCATTGGATTTCATATGAAGAAACTAGAATTTTAGTTCACTCAAAATTCAGCAGACTTAATGGTTTTCAGGATTTCATGGATTGGGGGTAAACAATAAATGCAATCAGAGCTCCAAATTATGAGCAAAACCCCTGATCTAGATCCCATTGTGTTGGACGATATTGATCCAACATCAGAATGGGTGGAGGAGACTGAAGAACCTGTGTTTGAGGCTGATTTTGATATCGACATGGCTTTAGCAGGGGTTGAAGCAGATTATGTGGTGGCATCACAACCAGGATCAGTAGCGGCATCAAGGAAAGGCAAAGAACTAATGGAAGGCACTAGTCATGCAGGTCGACAAACTCGTGCTTCCATTAGGTCCACTTCTATTGTCATTGGTGGCATTGATATTGAGGTTTCAGATCAGGCTGAGGCATCCTCAGACTCTGAACCAAATGATGTCTATGTAGCTCCTGATGATGATCCTGTGTCTAGTAGTGGTTATGAACTTGATGATTGATCATGTGTACACTGTAGGCTTGTAGTAGGCCAATGGCCTCATAGCTTACAACAGTGTTTTTAGACTTTATAAGCCATTTAGAGCCTCATTTCTTCTGTATCTTGCTATTTTGTCGATGATATGTATTGCACTCGGTGCCATTTTGATATATTCACCTCTACATGGTATATAAATGAGCCAACTTTGCATATTTTGTCTTTATTGGCTTGGAGTCATGGTTTTACATCTTAAAAATAGTTTTGTTTCATTAAAAATTAATTATTTAATGTATTTTTTTAAAACCGGTTCGTTTAGACCAAACCAGTCTCGGTTAGCCCGGTTCCGGTCGGTAAACCGGTTCATTCAGTGGACCGGTCTGGTCACCGGTTCCGATTTTAAAAACTATGCTTTCAATCTGCTAATGAAAGAATGAATGACCTTTTCCGCCTTTAAGCTAACCCTAAGTGACTTTTGGGTGATCCCTAAATCCAATGGCTGAAATAGATTGAGATCTAGGGCTGAGATTAAATGCTCATTTAAATCTCACTTTCTATTTTTTAATTCACTCGACTTTAATAAAGACCCACTTAGTCATTTATTTCCAAAGTCACTTTTCCTTTCTAATTTTACATTGATTTTATTAAAGTCACTTTAAAATTAGACTTTAGTAACTTTATCACTTAAAGTCACTTTTAAATTAGATTTGACTTCATAAAACTTATAAAGTCACTTTAGGAGAAAAATTAAATTCTTTCGGACACTTTTCCCTTGGCCAAAGGTCAAAGCTTTAGGGAACCACTTGTCCTCTGGTACCAAATTTCAACACTCCCTCTTACCGAGGAAGGTGTTCCTCACCACACCCATCTTCTCTTTGAAGTAGTCATGCTTGCCCCGTGGTAAGGCTTTGGTAAGAATATCTGTAACCTGCTCATCAATTGGAATATACTCAAGTTTCACAGCTCCCTTCTGAACATAGTCTCTGATGAAATGATATTTGATCCCGATATGCTTTGACCTGTCATGAAATACTAGGTTCTCCATGAGTTTAATGCAACTCTGATTGTCACAGTAAATCACTGAAGGTCTCAACGGCTGACCAAATAAGCCAAACAACATCTTGCGACGCTAGATGGCCTCACAACTAGCTAGACTGGTTTCCATATACTCTGCTTCCGCTGAACTCAATGTTACTGACTGCTGCTTCCGGCTGAACCATGACACTACTTTTGAACGCAACCCAAAACAGCACCCTGAAGTGCTCTTCCTATCAGAAGCACAACCTGCCCAATCAAAATTAGTATAACCTGCCAATCTCACTCCATCCCCCTGCCTGTAGTCCAGACCATAATCCACTATCCCCTGCAAGTATCGCAAAATGTGTTTCGCAGCCACCTAATGAACCTTCCTAGGCTCACACATAAACTGACTCATCGTGTTGACTGCAAAACAAATATCTGGTCTAGTGTTGACCAAATATATCAAGGAACCAATCAGCTGCCTGTACAATGTGGGATCCACCAACTCGGAATCCGAAGCATGAAGCTTCTTCTAGTTGGTGATCATCGGTGTCGAGATGGGTCTATAAACCTTCATGTGGAATCTGCTAAGGATGTTCACGATATACTTCCCCTGCCCTAGGAAGAAATGCCCCTCCTCCTACCACAGCTCCAAACCCAAAAAGTAATGCATCAAGCCGATGTCCTTCATCTCAAACTCTGCCGCAAGATCTCTCTTGCAGTGCTCTATGAGTCTCTCTGCACCTGTAATGACCAAGTCATCCACATATAGCACTAGAACGAAAGGCTCCTCACCTATCACAATATAGTAAAGGTTTCGATCTCCCTCACTCTTTGTGAAACCCATCCCCTGCAAGTATGTATATATCCTGGAGTACCAAGCTCTGGGAGCTTGCTTCAGGCCATAAAGGGCCTTCTTCAGTCTGCACATATGGGACTCCTTCCCATGCACCTCAAAGCCCTGTGGCTGCTCAATGTACACCTCCTCCTGTATGAAGCCATTGAGAAATGCAGTCTTCACATCCATCTGGTGGATCTTCCAACCCATCTCTGCTGCTATCAATATAATGGAGCGAGTTGAAGTATATCGAGCCACGGGAGCAAAGGTTTCCTCATAATCAACTCCCTCTACCTGGGAGAACCCTCTAGCCACAAACCTCGCTTTCAATTTCTCAATGTTGCCATCTGCAGCATGCTTTACCTTGTAAAGTCATTTGGAAGTAACCACGGATTTTCACTCAGGCCTCGGCACCACCTCCCAAACATCATTCTTCATGATAGAAGAATACTCCTCCTACGTGGCCTCTCTCCAGACCTGCTGGTTAGCCGCCTCCTCATAGCTAGAAGGCTCAAAGTCAAGGATGCTGGTAACCATTGCCATATAGCTACAAAACCTCTCAGGCGGTCTACTCTCTTTGACCGGCCTCTTCGGCTCAATAACAGATGTGGCATCTCTCAAGGTGTCCTGAAGCCACTTGGGCTTCCTCTTCCCTGAGCATGCTTCTCCAATGGGAGAATGAAACTCCTCCTCCTCATCACCATCAGTAGCCTGAACTCCTAATTGCATGTTCGTTGTCCTCCTGCTTGCACCTGAACCTGTAGAAGCTGAGGTACCATGTGAACTGTCCATCAGTGGACTCCCTAGTGAACTGCTCAAAGCACCACCCCTCTGGCTCGGCGAACCACTGCTCATTGACGGACCTGACATCCTCATAGATATACCTCCTAATCCTCCTGATCCTTGCACACTAGATCCCTACGACTCACTCAACTGCTGTTGAGGGTCTGGCTGATCCAAATACTCTAACTCCCATGACCTCCTAAAGGCCTTGTCCTCCTCGAACTTCACATCCCGCCTAACAACAACTCTCCTCTGTGCAGGAATGTAAATCTGAAAGGCCTTTGAGGTCTCACTGTAGCCCACAAAGATACCCTTCTATGCGGTGGGCTCTAGTTTGGTCCTCTTCTCCTTGGGTATGTAGGAGTATGTAATGCATCCAAAGATACAAAGATGACCAATATCAGGCTTCTTCCAAAAGAAAGCCTCCTCCAGAGTCATGTGCCCCAAGGCATGATGCAGACTCTTGTTCTGCAAGTAAACAGCTGTGTTGCAGGCCTCTGCCCACAAGAACAATGGCAACCCCTGATCATGTAACATGGCTTTGGCAGCCCCTACGATGGATCTGTTCTTCCTCTTCGCAACCCGTTCTGCTGGGGCTTGTAAGGAATAGTGAACTCCCTCCTAATGCCTACCTCCGCAAAATAATCAACAAACTCTTCAAGGGTGTACTCTCCCCCATTGTCCGACCTCAGGGACTTGATCTTCCGACCTGTCTGTGTCTCCACAAGAGCTCTAAACTCCTGAAACCTCTTGAAGACCTCACTCTTGGTCTTCAAGAAATAAATCAAGGTCCTCCTGGAGTGATCATCAATGAATAAAACATAATACTCATATCCACTCAAGGAAACATGAGACATCCGACTGCTCACATCAGAATGAATCAAATCAAGTATCCCAGTCGCTCTGCTATCACTGCTGGGAAAAGGGGATTTGGCAAACTTGCCTATCGCACATCCTCTGCAAGTATCAAAGTGGTCAGTACTGAAATCTGGTACACCTGTAGTGATCTCCCACAAGATCCTCAAGGCTCCATGATACATATGTCCCATCCTTAAGTGCCAAATCTCACATAGCTCAGAACTGCTAGCTTTGCTGTCGGTACTACTGCTCAATGCCACAAGGGACTGGAATGCAAACTTGTACACCTTTGCATGGCGTACACCTGGAGTACCCCTGGGATACATCAACACCTGTCCTCCCCTGAACATTATCTCATATCCTCTGTCCTCCAAAGCTAAGATGGATATGAGGTTCTTCCTCATCCCTGGCACATAAAGAACATCTGACACCTTCAAGGGAGGTTTGGACTCCCTCTAAAATGTCAGTGTCCCCACCCCGACTGCTCTAACAATTTTGTCATCATCGAGTACTACCTCTATATCAATGCCACTCTCTAAAAGCTCAGAGAAGTACTCACAGACTCTCGGCATGTGACGTGAAGCCCCATTGTCCACATACTAGATACCCGAAGATGCTCCGCTAATCAAGGGAAAATCATGCTCCCTCTGAACCTGTGTGGCAGGTGATCCTGCACTAGAGGACTCATACGCAGTGAACCCAAACTCCCGGTCAAAACAAATTGCAAAGTCCTCAACCTCTGCTGAAGCTACCACGCTCTGGTTCTTCCCCTTCTTCTTCTTCTTCTCCGGACACACAACTGCATAGTGTCCCATCTTTTGACAATTCCAACACTTCACCTTGGAATAGTCCTTCTGTGTGTTACCCTGTTTACCTTTACCTTTGCCTTTGCCCCCACCATTGCTTGTGGAAGCCTGCTTCTTCCCTTTGCCTTTCTTGCCTCCTGCCAACAGTGCTACATCCTCATTCTGCTCAACTGGCTTGGCTGCCCCAAGCTGACCTTTCCTAATCTCTGTCTGAATGCAATCATCCCAAAATCTCTCCCATGTGGGAAGGGTCTCACGTGCACAAACCCCATCAGCAAAGTTCATCCATGAACGGGGGAGGCAATTCACTACAATCCACACCAACTCAGTGGGTGGAATGACCTCTCTAATTGCTACCAAGTCATCTCTCACATTAGTAATCTTTGTGAGATATCCAGCTGCACTATCATTACCCATCTTAATGGTTTTCAGCTTCTCCTTCAGGACCATTTTCCAGTTCTCATTGGTATTCTGGTAGAGATTGGACAATGTTGTTCACATCTCATGGGCATTTCTCTTTCCTCTCACATGAGGAATGCAATGTGTTAGCGCTTGGAATTCACCTAGGCTGAAATAGACAAACTCTCAAGGCTACATCAAACCATTTCACCTCGTAGCTAGCCCTACGAGGTATGAGAAGGCTCTCTCGGGTTAGATTCGGTAGATCTTTCAATATGATGAGCTGACCCAATTAGGAATAAAGATTTTAGGCTAGTAAATTGATAAGGGGGATTGATTTAAAATTTTTTGGTTTTTTGGTGGCAATTGGAGGGAGTGCAATTCAAGGTGCGGGGATTGAGCACAGTTTTTGCAGGGGGATCTTTGGGGCAAGGTAGGAGTGAGCGCTGATGCCTGAATCTGATATGGATGATCAGGGATGATAGAGAAGGAGCTAAAGAGGGCAAACAAGCATTTGAATCCTCTCTAGATAGCAGAAAACATAAATTTCGAACAAACTAAAAAGCTGAGCATGTCAAAGCATGTATTCAAACTTTACCTCGATTTCTCACCCTGGTTTTCAGTTTCACTTTATTTCTCCAAAATAGTTAAATGCCCTTTCCCATATCCATACATTCAACAACCGGAAAATAAATTTTGCTGAAAACACAAATTCTGAAAATATTACAGAATGTTGGAAAATGCAGAAATAAAAATCAGCACATACAAAAAGCCATTCAACACATTTAAACTCGGTGATTTTTTGGTCAAGGTGACCCTGGAGAAAAACCCTACATCTTTTGGGGAAAACCAGTTCAAAAGCTCCTTCTTATTTCTGGAAAATGATTTTTACAGTGAGAGAAATATTAAGCAAAAAATCAGCAAGAAAACTTTTACAACTTATATCGTTTTCCGTGCCTCACAGCCAACTAGAAAAATTTGCAAACAGCAAAATAGAACAACAATAAATGTTGTACAGCCTCCTCGATTTTTGTGCCCAAACTTCAGCCTTAAATGATGTTGTACAGACTGCCTAGAAAAGCATGCAAGCTTCCATAAATGTTGTTGTACAGATTCCTCGATTTCTGTGCAAAAAATAGTAGTACAGTTGTACGGTTCTGCCTAGAAATGCATGCCAAGATACAACCACTTTTGGTACGGATTTTTGCTCCTTGATTTTTGTGCACTTGGTGTACGGATTTCTAGAAAATCGTGCCCAATATTTGCCTTTCACTATGTGCTAACTCAGCTGTATGAAATTGCTAAAATGCTGCCTTGGAATGTGTGCCAAGCTACTGCCTCCTTCTTCTCCCTATCCAGAAATCTCCCTTGCACTCTTGCTCTCCTCTCAATCTTTTCATGAAAGAATGAATGGCCTTTTCCTCCTTTCCCTCCTTTAATTTAACCCTAAGTGACTTTCGGGGATCCCTAAATCCAATGGCTGAAATAGATTGAGATCTAGGGCTGAGATTAAATGCTCATTTAAATCTCACTTTCTATTTTTCAATTCACCCCACTTTAATAAAGACCCACTTAGTCATTTATGTCCAAAGTCACTTTTCCTTTCTTATTTTACATTGACTTTATTAAAGTCACTTTAAAATTAGACTTTAGTAACTTTATCACTTAAAGTCACTTTTAAATTAGATTTGACTTTATAAAAATTATAAAGTCACTTTAGGAGAAACATTAAATTCTTTTGGACACTTTTCCCTAGGCCAAAGATCAAAGCCTTAGGGAACCACCTGTCCTCTAGTACCAAATTTCAACATATTATATCGCATTGGAGCATATGCGTTGAGTAAGAGCATCCATGCACTATATGTTCAACTTGGACTACAAGAATCCTCATCATGTGAATTGTCTAACACTTCAAACCCATTAATGTAGAGAGAATCATTGGAGGATTTATCTCTTTACATGTGTACAAGTTGGAAAGTGAACGCTTGAATTCAATACCTTATCTTGTAGATTAGGCACATGATTCAAGAAATTAAAGAAAATTCAGAAAATTTGGCAAAAATTTCGATTGTTTTACTCCTCTAATTAAATCTACTTGTAACGAAGTTTTGTAACTGTATTTAGACATACGGGCCTCCCCTTTGTAGCTCTGCTTCACTAAAATATAACTTCTTGTACTAATTGAGGTTCCTTATTTCACATTGGACACAAACAAGCTTGCATGACTTTGCCCTAAACACCTAGAATGCATCTTAGCCCCCAATTAGGCCCTAGATTATTCACGTGGATCCTTAGATCACTATGCTGGAAGAGCTTTTATAATGTCAACTTAGAAAATTTCCTAGAGGACTTGGATGATATAAGTGAGAAATTAATGATGGACTTGGTGGTATTCATGCTAGTTTAGTGTGAACCCTCTGACGTGGCTACAAGTGGCTTAATGTGATGCCTCGCTAGACCACGATTTCTAGTTATGGTTTGTTGTTGATGGTGGATACCCTAGTTAGGTTTTGGAAGCATTCCAGGTGTCCACATTTTTCTTTTTCTTTCAACAATGGGTCATCCCTGAGTTGGGGCTTCGACACCATTGGGTAATAACTCAGCCAAATTTGCGTACACATCTGGTACCATTAACATACTAAAGTTCCAAATTGTAGGAACCTCCAACCTATAGGCTCACACCCCCAATCAACCTGCACCCAAGAATGCACACCCTTCTCTGCACTTGTTATCCCTCAACCTATGCCACTACCTCTAGGGCATCTTACTCAACTGTAAAGAGACGTTCTCGGACTCCTACGGCTCGAAGAGTTCTTGCTGCTCTTTGACCTTGCCAAGTATGCTCCAAGTCCTTATATCAAACCCTTGAATCCTTCAACCTCCTGGTTCACATCCCCCATCAACCTGCACATAGGCAATGTACACCCTTTTCTACACCTAAGGTTCGTCGGGCTATTCATGTGGGGAATCAAGGGTGGACTTGTAGGTATTCATGTGAGTTTGTTGTTCACTCTTTGAAGTGGCTACAAGTATCTTAGTGTGATGCCTTGCTAGGCCATCTTCACTAGTTATGGTTTCTTGTTGATGGTGGATGCCCTAGCTAGTGTTTGGAAACATTTGAAGTGTCCTATCCTATGACAAGCATGAACGACATGTACCAACTTGTTATATGCTAATTGGCCTATACTTCTAACTTTATTGTTTGTAGAAATGAAGTATATTGCTATCCACAATTTCTGTAGTTGAGGATCTAATTTTTACCATATATTCACATAGAGATTAGAGTAGTTTATGGTGTTGTTCATATATGCTACTTTAGCATCTTGTGCCCATCATTGTAAATTTAATATAGGAGTCAACAAATAATTGTGTTTCGTTAATGAGACTATATTAGAGTTGTTATAATTGTATTGATGTAAGGGTTGAAGGAGGTTAGGTTTGTGACAACCAAAATCTAAAGAAGACATGATCTACTAGGGTTTTATATCTTTGGGTGACAAGGAACCAGGATATGTGGTGAAGAGACCCCATCGAAGACTTGGATCAGTATGCTTGGAGAGATTGTATCATGTAAGCTTAGATCCAACAACTATAATCAAGTGAGATCAATGACACACGTTGGGCTTCAACTTACTAAGTGTTTATTAATGCAAAGGGCATCTGGTGGATCTAACGGATTGCATTATCTATGCCATGCGCTAGTTATGGTTTTTTTGTTGATGGTGGAATGCCTAGCTAGGGTTTGGAGACAAATTGGAGTGTCCTAGTCTTTGACAATATTATGATTGGTATGTACTTGTAACTTCATTTGTTCTATAAATGAAGTACATTGATATACATAATTTGTGTACCTGTAAATCTTATTTTAGTGTATGTTTCCCATTGAAATTGATTAGTTTCTAGTGATGATTATATATGTTAATTTAACAACTTTTGTGCATCATCATAAATTGAGGAGTAGTATTCTAATCAATACTTTTCGTCAATGATCTTATATTAAAGTATTTATAATTTTGTAAATGCAAGGGTTGAAGATGCTAGGGTTTGTGAGAAGGAAAAACTAGAGAAGACATGATGTGCTAGGGTTTGATGTCCTTGGGTGAGAAGGATCTAGGATTTGTCGCAAAGAATCCCTATCAAATATTTGTAGCACTATGCTTGGAGGCCTTGTTTAATGTAAACTTAGAGAATCTCCTAGACGACTTGTATGATCTATGTGGGGAATTAATGGTGGACTTGTAGTCATTAATGCTAGTTTGTTGTTCATCCTTTGAAGTGGCTACAAGTAGCTTGTTGTGATGCCTTGCTAGGCCATCTTTGATAGTTGTGGTTTGTTGTTCATAGTGGATGCCATAGCTAGTGTTTGGAAACATTTGAAGTGTCCTACCCTATTTTAAGTTTTTGGAACATAACTCTCAATAACTATATACATAACATTTTACAACCATATAAATGGATTTTTTTTAATGTATGTTATATTATTATCATATATAATGTAGTTCTCATAACCCAAGATTTAGAATTTTTTTTAATGTAAAAATTGCATTAAAAAGAGGAACAAATGTAAAGGTCAAGTTGTCATTGGTATCCTTAGATTGCTAGTAGAGAAGCCAAACTAATGGATCATACTTTTAATACTAGTTTTTCATAGCTTCCTATAAATGAGTTTCCTTTGCTTCAAAAGTCTAGTGTCAAGGAATAGGCATGGAACCATATGTGCTCCAGAACTGAGGTTACCAGAAGTAAAGAAGATCTCAAGTTGATCATGCCACACTTCTCTAGAGGATAAAATGGAAAAGGAAAGAGCAATAGAAGACCCCATTAGTCTTGGACATGTCTATTCATACTTAGGACATGGTTTGCAACCCTCTTGGAGATGATTACAAATTCTTTGATGAGTCTCCTAGGATAACCAAGCTAGAGACGTTTCCCACTTTAGACCTTATGTGTGATGAACAATATGATGACGCCAAACCATCCCTATAGTGTATCTCATCCTCATGATCATTTTCAAGGCATGGAAATGTTAATAATCATCGCAAATTCTTGCCAAAAAAGTTAATTTCATCCATGCCATGAAACTGTTGAGAGACAATGAAAACGTGCATCCATCCCTCATTAATTTAATTATAGAAATTGATATGTCCCAAAAAAAGTTTCACTAAAAAGAAACCCCACTATGTTCTAAATAATCTATGTTTACCTAAATGTGATTAAGTTCATTAGGGTTTAATGTTAGATAGTTATCCTCATACAAATGAATCATGCTTATCAGTATTGTCTATAATTAAATAAATTCTTATTTAAGTTTAATATAAAATGGTTCGACTTATATAAATGAATTATATCTTTATTTTATAAATATAAATACTTGGTAATTGATACATGACACATTTATTTAACATATTTTAGACCAAAGAAAGTCACTCATTTCCTTTGCTAAAACAAAATCCTCAGAAAATGTGACTAATTGGATAAGCTCAGGCGTTTATATCTATCTTAGCTGGAATCATGAAACCTAAACCTTATATATAGATGGAAGCCAACACCTTCCAACTCTATTATATATACACTAAAAGGGGGTTGGACGAATCAAAGCGTAATGTAAATATATAGATCAAATCTTCGCTCCACCTCACCGACTATGATGGTTCCTCTCATTAAATGAATTACAGATTAATTTATTCTATTGGTATAAACACAAGATACTTTTTATTTAAAAAATGTGCAAGTCAAGGAACATCATGCATTGGGACCTCCATAATATAGAAACCTCCCACGATTCATCCATTCTAAGGATTGTATGGTTGGTAACCTTTTCTTTATGGAAGGATCTTCTCCATGATTCCAGCCACGTTGTCGGAGCTAACCTTTGCAACACACATACGAATTCATTAAGGCTATCGATTAGGCACTTGAATCTCCACATGCTTCCTATTGGTGGTTCCCCATGTCGTCGTAGGTAGCCAAGGATACCAAAAAAATAAAACCCATCACTCTAGCCACCCCTTCGCTATGACTATCTCGCTCAGTGCTTCATCCCTCACTATGCATCCCGCCCCTATGTCACGAAGGCAGGCAGATATTGCCCGCCAAGTCTGATGCATATAGGATAACTACCATGAAATAGATAGGGAAAATTGCTAGCATGGCACTGATAGCCCCACTTCTTTCTTAGGTTCCGCTTGGGCCTTCTTTGTTTTAGAACCATTCAGGGTAGATTCCTAGCGTGCCACTTATAGCCCCACTTTTTTCCTTGGCTCTACTTGAGCCTTCTTTCGTTTAGAACCAGGCATGGTAGATTGCTAGCCTACCACAGATAGTTTTGCTTTTTCCTTGGTTCTGCCTTCTTTCCTTTAGAACCAAGGCAAGCTAGGCTCACTTGGCCTGCCACTGATAGTCCCACTTTTAGAACCAACTATACTACGATATCTAAACCAGGAGCAAAGTTTGGGAATAGGAGACCGATAAAGACACTGGGATAAGGCTATCATAATCGACAGACTCGACTAAAACAACAGAGGTATTGCCTCATTATAGCAGGGAAAAAGTTGGCCTTAGAGATTTCCCAAGGACCATTTTCCTTAATGATAGATTGTAGATTTTGGGGCTCGTAGACATATGATAAATCACCCACTGACCTCCTACTCCTAGTACCTAGGCAGAGTGAAGGAGATTTTCTATTGGGATTAAGAATCTCCTCAATAGGATCTTAACCACCCACCCCTTCTAAGGCCAAGACCAGTAAGGACGAACACGACCTTTTGGGTGACCCTTTTTCTTTGATGTCTCGTGCCTCAGTCTCTCGAATGCCTCGGCCCATCAAATATTTCTCAAACGACAACCATCATTTAATTCTTCTGAGCATACATTATGTTTCAATTTAACATATATAATAAAACTGATTCATCAACTTAGTAAACCGATTGTAATTATAGCGAATTTTGTAAATAGACTCCTAATTTTAAATACAAAAGTTAAATTGTAACAATTTTTTTCTTTAAAATTTTCAAATGAAGAGGAAGAAATGTAACTTTCCGTAAATAACTATGATTTTTCCATTCATAAAATCAGTTGCATGAAGAAAAATTTCAATCAATTTCATGAAGAATAAATTTCAATTTCTTCATTGAAAATTTTGTGGTTCTTTTTGTTAAATAGAAATGAGAATTTCATACCTGTGATACCTTGAGGTGAGAAAGATTTTGGAATTCCTCTTATCTCTGTCCTATTTCGATCCAAATTTTCATGCCCTGGAAATCATGAACCCTTAACATTTAGAATTAAGTAGGAATTTCTTTGAGACACTATCAATAAGCGTTGCATGATTTCTATTACCTTGACATGACATCGATCTAGTGCGCATTTCCATACATAATGATCATCATAGGAAAAATACAGGACACTGCCAAAACACAAAACCTATAGTTCAACAAGAAAAACTAAGAGCCAGACATCTCATACAGGCACCTATTTGAAATATAAAGAAATTCCAAGTAGAGGAGAAAGATCAATCCAATACCCACAATTGAAATATAAAGAAATTCCAATCACAGTAGAATGATCAATCCAATAGCAGTCTGAATATTATGAGAAGAGGAACATACAGATTTCAAATCAATGGAGCTATGAGTTGGCCTGGCTGAATGAAGGACAGTTGGAGGAAGCAGGGCTGGGTGTTTTTCCAAAGAAATTTAAATGAAATGTAGCCACAGCCTTCTAGAATAGGCGTTTTTTTAAATAATTTTAAATCAATCGAGCTGTGAGTTGGCTTGGCTGAACATCATTAACATCGTAGAGCGATGCAGATATACCTCTGGACATATCCACCAACTTGCTATGAATATCTCAGATTTAGCTTCTTCAATTGCCGAAGCAATAGCTTCAAATGCAGTCTTGCCATAAATAAACCACTGAACTTCACTGCCATCAACAGTCAAACCTCTTGGTGGGGCAAAGGATCCAAAACGATGAGGATGACACCATCCTTCAGGAGGTTGTAGCCCTGCATCATTAATTGCTGCCACCCAATCACGAGCTTTACCAGATCCCTTCGTCCTTATCTTCACAGAGTTTGGAAACCTCTAAGAACTTGCAAACCTGCTTTAATTGGATGGGTTTCCTCTTGGTATGAGGATACCAGTTCTTCATCATGTTCATCTTCTTGGTATGAGGATACCAGTTCTTCATCATGTTCATCTTCATCATGCCCTTCCTCTACTCCAGTTGTGTGCTCTCCATTACCGATACTCTGGAGCCACTCTTTAAATTTTAAGTATGAACATTCTGCAGGTGGGTTGTAGGATACTTCAGCAAGAGGTTTGCCATAAGTGTTGCCGAAATCATGTTTCAGGACAAGAATAGAGAAAGAATTGTTGGCAGGATAGTTTATAGGCCTGCTGACTTCAATGTATTCTTCTGGAGAATCATTGAATTTGTGGTTCAGGAGATGTATATCAATGCTATCTTTTCCATCATTGAATGGGGATTGAATCGGACTAAAGCTGATGCCATTCTTTAACCACTCTGGAGCCACTCTTTAACCTGCTTCTGCTTCTCATGTAGCTCCTCAATACTGCCAATTTAGTCGATTCTAGTTTGATTTTCCAACTGAGAATCCCACCAATCTTGAGCCACACCTTCCATCTGGAGACTCACAATTTAAATTGCTTGCTATCAGGAAGTTGGGGCGTTGGAGCATTGCTCACCGAAGTTGGTGTTGCTCCACCTTGCTCGATTTCCCACTCGTTCCCAAAAATCCACACAATTTCAATTGCTTGCTATCAAGAAGTTGGGGCATTGCTCACCGGGGCGTTGGACCATTGCTCACTGAAGTTGGTGTTGCTCCGCCTTGCTCGATTTCCCACTCGTTCCCAAAAATCCGCTCGCCTTAGTGACGGTTGGAGGAAATGACGGTTGGAGGACGCGGTGCTGGGTGCTTTGTTTTCAAAGAAATAAATTTAAATTTAAATGTAGCCACAACCTTTTAGAATAAGATATTTAAATTTAAATGTAGCCACAGTTTTTTAGAATGTTTTGTTAAATAAATTTAAATGTAGCCACGGTATTTTAGAAAGTGAATTCTATTTGGCCTTTATCCATAGAATTGATCGTTCTTAGTGTTATTTGCATTCCATAGCATCCCATTATATCTCATCCGTAAATTCAACCTAAATAATATAAATATTTGATGAGCCATGTTTTAGGTTAAATTAAAAAAAAAAAAAAAACATAATTTATACAAATATCACATTTTATTTTTTGAATTTAATATTTATTTCAAAATTGTTGTATAAATTATTTCATTTAATTTAATATGGTTTCAATAATATTTTAAAACATCAGGATTTTATTATTTGAACTTTGATTTTAAATATTTTCGCATATAAAAATTAAAATTATGTGCTTTTATAGGAGGAGAAAGGAGAGGCGACCATAGATGACTAGGGTTTGGGATAGACCTACAAACGACAGACTTGCATAGACCACAGCAATCTGTCATCACTCATCAGTAATAAGACAAACACTATATGACAAAGGAATAGTAAGCAAGCAATGGAAACCCCCCAGGGGGAGGATATGGAGCCTCCCCCCACTGACACTGAAAACATTCCAATGCATACAGAAGCTATCAGGAAGGAACACCAAGAAGATGCTGGAACAGAGCCTGAAACTTTACCTGAAAATACAAACAGGAATGAAACTTCCAAGGCGACGTCGGCAACTTGTAAGCCTGTAGCTGCCGAAAGACCTAAGGTTGAACTCCCAAGTCACCGGATCAACACTCAAATCCAGTACATGAGGGATCACGCATTTATTGGAAATTTTATAGGCTTTTGGCCCATAGAGAAAGCTTTGCATGGCTGGATAGCAGCCAAGTGGAAACCGAAAGGGCACATTACCATGCAGTGGGGGCCTAAAGGATTCTTTACAGTGATTTTTAATTTTATAGAAGACCGAAACATAGTCCTTGATGGAGAACCTTACTTTTTCAACGCAGCAGGCTTATATCTGAGAGACCGGATTGAAAGATTCAATCCAGACAAAGAAGATTTAAGGTGGGCACCAGTTTGGATCTGCCTTTATTCCCTCCCTTTTGAGTACTAGGATGAAGACTCGCTGCAAGATATCCAGAACGGTTTAGGGGAATTCACTAAAATCGCAGAGGAGACGAAACTCGGGCATTATACCTCTTATGCCCGAATATGTGTCTATGTGCATCTCAATGAAGCTCTCTCGGACGCGGTAAGTCTGTACCATGATGATTTTGAATGGATACAATCAATAGATTATGATCATGTTCCATTACGATGCAAGAAATGCCATGCCCTTGACCATCTATTTCGAGAATGCCCTTCAAATCTGAAAACCTCAACCTCCTCCACTCCAGAAAAACCTGACTCGAATGGGTTTACCAAAGTCACCAACCATAAAAAGAATCACAAAAAACCCTCTTCAAGCCTTAAAAAACCTGTCGCCAATTCCTCTATGCCATCCACAAGCAATAGCTTTGAGACCCTGAATCAGCCGGAACTAAATAACTCTAAAAACCCTGACCATTCGGAGGAAATCCCCAAGATGACTCCTCATTCCACTCCCTCAAGCTTTAAGAAGGCCCAAAATTCTGCGCAATCTACATATCTTAACTCTGCCTTTCCCAGTCATTCCCCGAAATGGAATACTCAGGGCATGGAGGTTGATAACGTGCAACAGGAAACCACAACTATAGCGGAAACAACAGCGGAACAAAGTGAGACCCAACACATGGAAGAGGAGTCGGAGAGCTTCGACATTGGAGATCTGGACATACTGGGACTAGAACAAGCTTGCAAGAAAAAAGAATATGACAAGATCCTAAAGAGGCCACTGGAAAGCTTAGAAGTCATCCTCCCCAGAGCACAGCAACAAAGATCTCTAGGCATCCAACCTGGGAGTCAATGGGATGGTAAAAACGTTTCTAAAGACAATAAAAAAAGAGGGAGGAAAACCAATCTTCAAAGAACCATCCGCATTGGGGAAATGCTGGTGGAATCCGGAAGATATTCCAAGCTTACAAAGTATTAAAATCCCCTACCTAACAATGCATCATGAAGCTCATTTCATGGAACATCAGAGGGCTCAACAACCCCGGGAAATACAGACTGATAAAAAAACATGATTCAACAAGAGAAACCCCATGTTTTCTTCTTGCAGAAAACCAAATGTAACTCTACATTACTGGACCAAACACTTGCAAAAGCATGGCCAGGAAACAAAGCGGTAGTAGTGGATGCCTCAGGTGCATCAAGAGGACTAGCAATAGTCTGGAATGAACAAGCTATCACTCTAAATAACATTCATGCGAATAAGCATTTCATTCAAGCAACCTTCCATATTACAGGGACAAATGTACATGGTCACCTAACCAATGTCTACTTCCCCCAAGAAGTAATGAATAAGATAGACATACTGAATACGTTAGCTTTGATCAACTCTAAAAGAACTCATCCAATCTGGATCACAGGAGGAGATTTTAATATGATAAAAAAAGCTGGAAGAAAAAAGAGGAGGGAGGGCCAAACTGGACAATGAAAATATTCACTTCAAAAACTTCATCCAAGATAATTGGTTCATAGATATGTCATTCAACAACAGAATATACACATGGAACAATAAACGAGCAGGTGCACAACAAATTGCCTCTAGATTAGATCGATTCTTGGAATCTGACAATGCAATCCATCTTGGAGGGGACTTCTCGGTGTCGATCTTACCAATCTCAGGATCAGATCATTGGCCTATCATGTTTCAATGGCAAAGGTTGGGAAACACCAAAGAAAGGCCTTTCCGCTTTGAGGCTTTCTAGATGTCGCATCCAGACTTTAACAACCTGATTAATGCGATTTGAAAAAATTTCAAACCCCCGGATGGCACAAAAATGTATCAATTCCAACAAAAGCTCAAAAATCTCAAGAACAACATTAAACAA
Organism: Pinus taeda; assembly: GCA_000404065.3. NCBI lineage: Eukaryota > Viridiplantae > Streptophyta > Pinopsida > Pinales > Pinaceae > Pinus > Pinus taeda. The sequence goes on from APFE030242985.1 coordinate 58,852, forward strand.
TGGAATCAGCTTACCTTTGGCAACATCTTCCAAGCACAAGGCGTTCTAGATCAAGAAATGAAAAAACTACAACAGAGGATCATCACGGAAGGAAGATCTGAAGACCTCAGAGTAGGAAAAACATTTAAAAACAGAAATAGCAGAAAGAGCAAAGCAAGAAGAAATACTTTCGAAACAAAAGTCAAGTGTTAGATGGCTTAAAGAGGGCGAAAGAAGCACAAAGTTATTCCATCGCACTACTATCCAAAGAAGAATGCATAACAACATCACCTATATCCAGAATCCACAAGGGGAACAGCTAGAAAAACATGAGGATGTAGAACAAGAATTTCTTACTCATTTCAAGCAAGTACACCAAGAACCTCAAATAGATTGACTGCAGGCTATTGAGAAAATTACTAAGAATGTCCCAAAGATCATAACAGAGGAACACAATCAGCTCCTCCTTAGGCCAATATCTTTAAAGGAAGTGGAGAAAGCCATGCAACAACTCAAAGAAAGAAAAGTGCTTGGACCAGATGGTTTCACATCCAATTTCTACCATATCTTCTGGGATCTAATCAAAGAGGAGGTCTGGCAAGTCGTTGAGGAATCCAGAACTAATAGATGGATGCTTCCCTCTTTGAACGCAACCTTCATAGCTCTCATCCCCAAGGAAGAACATTCTCAGACTCCGGACAAATTCTGCCCTATTGCTCTATGTAATGTCATATACAAAATCATCTCCAAAGTTATTTCTTCCAGACTAAAACCTCTGCTTCCTTTACTCATATCGCCCGAGAAATCACGCTATGTGAAAGGATGGCAAATCACGAATGGCATCATCTTAATTCATCATAAAATCCCTAGCATGAGACTTAGCCAAATGAGGCAATAACCCTCCCCCAAAGGGAATGCTAGTATGATCCTATTTGAGACTTCTAGAGCCCTATTCAACCTCGCAATCATTAAGATCAAGGGCATTTATGAGAATTATAGGCAAAGGGAGGTGAAGAGAACTAGTGGATTTGTGCTTCAGACAAGATGCCTCATCAAAACTAGTGGAAGAGGACAAGTTCGTCATCACAAAATACCTCTCTCTTGGGTGTTGAGAAAACATGGTATAGTTATATTGAGTACTATTATTGGTTGGTTTCTCAATTGATGCATTCAAAAATTTTCTCTTCGGTATAAAAGTAGAGTGAAAGAGCCCACTCCAAGGGGAAAAAGAGTAGAATGGGACCATATTTTAACACATCGTAAGACATAGAGAACTGACCAATCATTATGGAAGCAATTTCTAATCCCGTCTTATTTTGAGGGTAACCTCCCTTTATATAATCAATTTTATGGGTTTTGGTTTTAATTTTTGGCGAGACCTAAGAAATTGGGGGAAACAATGTTAAGAGGATAAGGATAGAGTCAAGGAGGCAAGAAGAAACATGGTCATGGCTCGACAGGTTGAGTTTCTTCATCCTCCCATTCACCATTCAGTGAGAGCAACAAGACACACTAGGCTAGCAAAGCAATGCAACCACGAATTGATCTCAGAGGAGGCATGTCAATTGATGATTGAAGTGGAAAAGTGGATAGTAGAAAAATGTAAAGGATTAATAGAGGGAAAGTTTTAGATGACTTGGAAGGTTGGCTATCATAACCCCTTCACTCATGCACCAAGGACACAAAGTTTGAAAGGATTGAAAATATATTTTAGACAACCCATGTCATTTTAGCTTAAGAAATGGAGAGAGCTCAAGTTCTTCATGATGATGCTCTTCAAGAATTGATAATTTTTCAAAGAAAATTCAAATTGATCTGCTAGGGGGTAATGGAATCTACTTCAAAGTGGAAATAACTTTGAAGGGAGACCTAAAGGTGGTATAGGTAGAACCATTTGGGGAAAATACTACCAACCCCGTCATCTTAGACAAGGTAGACTGAGTAATGGACTTGTTGTTAGCTAGCATTCCCCTTACCACTACTACTGAGGAATATGGAATAATGACACTATCTCAACAAATATAGGTACTATATTCTAGTTAAGGATTTTTTTCATTTTATCTATTGTATTTTTTGTCAACATCTTAGGCATAGGTTAATAGAAAGATGCATGGACCTATTTTGGGACCTTTGTTTCTATATATTTTTGTTTTGAGTATTTCCATAATGGCCAAACTGGTGAAACTGGGAGTTTTTTAGTGGTTTCTTTCCTATAGGCTATTATTCCTCACTCTAATGCTTGTACTCTATTTTTGTTTATAATGTGAATGATTAGTACATTATAGTTTAAAAATAAAAAAGACAACAAAAGGATATTTATACCAAAATCATAAAAACACTAATTTTTACATTTTTCTTGATCCAGGTGGATGTTGGTGGCCACCCACCTATCCCATTTGGACCCCCACAACTATCTCTTTCAGTCTTTTCAGCTTCCGTAATTGTAGCACAATTTACTATTTTTAGCAGTTTTTCGGGTCCTGAACTTCCGGAGCCGTTTTGAGGCCCTAAACGACGTTTTTTGGGAAATCTGGGGGCAACTTGGGTCCATGGACTGATGTTGCCCTTCCCAAAGTGGTAGTTCTCGGATAGATCTTTCTAACGAGCTATCATACGCGTCAAACGGAGATTGTATGCCAAAGTTACG